>OZ029916.1:45230303-45352803 GCA_964023275.1 Norana najaformis | reverse complement strand
TGCATACAAAAACAATTAAAAAGACGAAGACTGGGATACGAAACAAACGACCCTTTTTATGTAACAGTACGATGTGAAAAACAACACAATACCATTTGAAGTTGAGCAACTACAGGCGCCATTCGTATTCAATGATTTTTTATTTGTTTATTTATGAAACTGTGAAAAGCATGGAAGCCCGTTGATGTATCTGTATGTCCTCTTCAGTATTTCCCGTCATCTGTGTGCTTGCGTTTGTGCGTTTGTGTGTGTTTGTGTGTGTGTGTGTGTGGTTTCTGTTTAACGACGCTGTGTCATAAAAACGATTAGCGTCCTCCTCCATTATCCAGGCTTCGAACTGGCACCACCCGGACACGGCAATGGAGGAGTTTCATTATCAGTGGTGGGTAAATACTTTAAAAAAGTATTATAAAGTATTTTAAATGGTATTGTAATTATTTAAAAGTATTTTAAATGGTATTGTAATTATTTAAAAGTATTTTAAATGGTATTGTAATTATTTAAAAGTATTTAAAATACTAGTTTGAATACTTTCAGACGTGTTTTACCATCACTGCCCGTCACTTTGCTTAGCCACCTTAGTCGGGTAGTGCCAGTCCCAATCCTGGATAAAGGAGGAGGGCGACGTCAACGGCCTCTGATGCCATAAGGCGTCGTTAAACAGTGGAACTACTACTACGAGTGATTATTAACCAACAAAGTTACCGAAAACAGTGAACACTGTACAAAGTTTTTCCCAATCGACGTCAACAGCCTTTGATGTAATAAGATGTCGATATGCAGTGGAAACTCCGCTACTGCCTTTAGTCGGTTGGTGCCAGTCCAAAGCCTGAATAAAGGAAGAGGACGACGCTAGTCATCTTCGTTATGACACAAGCGTCGTTAAGCAGAAACTACACTCAGTCGATAATTCGCTAGAACTCCAATAAGACGGACAGCGGCATTGAGAACAGACTGAAGCTTGGAACTATTGGCAAGTGAGAGTCCAGCAAAGATAGCGTACCAAAGTCCACCCTGGTGCAGATAAGGGCGTGAATTAGAGTAGCAACATCATGAAAGGAGAGGGAGCGGCGGATGACACGAAGCTGACGAAGGTGGTAAAAGCATGAGCGGCAGACATTGTTGACATGATCAGTCAAGGAGAATTCCCCATACAACAATTCCAAGATCACGGATTGTGAAACAGAATAGAATGTCCGGAAACCTCTGGCGTTAGGATAAGGAATCGATCTTAGCAAGCTGAGCACGACCACCAAGCCAGATGAACTGGGTCTTACAACAGTTCATTCGGAGGCGATTATAGGACATGCAGAGACTAAGGGTAGATGTTGCGTCAAGAATCCTCTCAATCAAAGGGGGATCCGCATCCGCTGGGCCATGAACGAAGGCCTGAGTGTTGTCGGTTATGAAGGGGCGTGTCCATAAACCCCTCAGGCACAGGCCTCGTATTGTGTCCCAAAATATCTCTAGTTACATCCCCTGTTTGATATCTTTTCAAGGCCAACCTCTCTTCGATCAGCGTCTTCTGCAAAGTAAATGTAAATGTACACGGTTTTCTATAGCGACTGTATGTCCTCGACCCTGCTCATTTTAAAAATGAATTAATCGGGTAAGTCCTTCACTTCCGCTGTCGATTGAATGGGGGCCACGCCAGTCAAGGTCCCCGTGTACGGATCGCGAATATGTTGTATCGGGTACACGGCTCGTCTTTGGCCGATGCTCATTCACAGTGGCTGGTCATACCATCCGGAAGTCTCTGCCTTCTCATGTTCGCACTCTATAACTGAGAGTATATTTTGTTCTGAACTTATCTCTTCGAGTCTGTTTATTGTTCTTAATGTTTCCTGTTGCCCGCCTTTAGCGTGCACTTCTGAACTTCGTTACGAGGGCATTATCAAATTATAGTTGCATTGTATTAAATTTCTTGCGGATGAAATGGAAACCCAACATGAGGGAGGTGAAACCGGACAAGCTGATGCGTATAGGTTACAGTGTTCTATATCTTTAAGGAGCAACTATCTCAGATTCAGTGGTGAAAAGCAGTTGCAGTTTGAGTGATGATGATGATGATGATGATGATGACGATGACGACGACGATGATAATGATAATAAAAATTATAAATAAATAAATAATAACAACAACAACAATAAGAAGGAGAAGCAGAAGGAGAAGGAGGAGAAGAAGAAGAAAAAAAGAAGATGAAGACGACGACGACAACGAAGAAGACGAAGAAGAAGACGAAGAAGAAGAAGAAGAAGAAGAAGAAGAAGAAGAAGAAGAAGAAGAAGAAGAAGAAGAAGAAGAAGAAGAAGAGCAACAACAGTAAGTCGTCTATTTATCTAACACTGTCATTGATGAACCTTTTCTTCTAAATGGACTTCAATATCATTCAGGTTAGCTAAGGCAGCGTTAAGCGCTTTTTGAGGTACTTAAGAGTATTAAGTATTTAACTAACTAACTAACTAATTAATTAACTAACGAACTAACGAACTAACTAACCAACCACTAATGAAAATAAATAAAAAATAGCATCATGACATAATATAAACAAAGGATAGGTTTGTGCTTTTTACTGATGCTACCCGTACATTAGCACACTGGTTTGTATAACATTACACAGACAAATTATGACATGCATGACCGATAAACACATGGCCAGGGCATAAACACACATCATATATTCATACATATGCGCACAGAAGTTAGCATCACGCGATAGAGATTGGCAATAAAACAATTCGGCAGTTTTATATCCGTTTAGTTATAGTTAACACGAAAAAAGTCAGATGACTAGGAATGAGATACCCAGCATATCCGGGATTCTGTTTGACACTCATATCCGGAACTTATTTGGTTTCATAGGCTCATGTGCAACGACTGTCAACTATTAGACAGACACCCGGATCTGTTTGAAACTGTGCTACTACGATTGAGAACGAAACGGTTTTAAATGTTAAGGTTCTTATGGCAAACTTCAACTAATAGCAAAGGATTGGATGCAGCAATTATCTATTTCTAGTGCTCCGAAACTAGGCGGGAATTCTATGTTTTAGCTAACAAAAATTCCAACATCAATAAAAGCACGGTAAGTAAAGTAAAGAAAGACAAGGAAATATAAGGTAAGGTCGGGAAAGGTAAGATAAGATAAGGCTATCCCACTTCACTCTCTGCTCTTCTGGCAATCGGACTTGGTTCTTGACATGGCATCTTTTAACGACCCCACTGACTTGACTCAGCGCTCGCGACTAGCCTTGCGCTTAGCTTTTAAGTAGAGCTTTAGAAATTTCGAGTTTACGATTACGATTACGAGGTTCCCATGTGAAACCTCTCAAAAGCTCCACACGGCTTTGTGTACATGCAATAGACGGATACAACTTAGGTCGAAAATGCAGTTAAGTCAATGACGCCTCCATTTGTAGTGAGCACCAAATCGTTTGCCGCAGGTTTATCACTTGCATTCAACACTCAGTTACTGGTGGAATGCAAGTGAGTAAGTAAGTGGTCAACAAAACAGGTAGATGTCAAATTGTGGATGAATTGCTGGATGGATGGATTCATACATTACGTCTGCCATTACTAGAACTACTACTACTATTATTATTATTATTATTACTACTACTACTACTACTACTACTACTACTACTACTACTACTACTATTACTATTACTACTACTATTACTATTATTATTATTACTATTATTACTACTACTACTACTATTACTACTACTATTACTACTACTATTACTACTACTACTACTACTACTACTACTAATAATAATAATAAATATTACCGCGACCGTCACAATAAGGCTTAACTAGACAATGTATGTCATTGTCTATGAATCAGTGTAAATAGAAACACCAGACATATACAGACAGACAGACGGTTAACAGGTGAAAATGGCCTACAATTTGTTGGGGTCAACATCCCTGGACTCCCCCGTAGCGCCGCCACTGTTCTTCGCGAGTTCTTTTGACAATATTGTTATTTCAATATTTATTAAGCGCCACATTCTAGGGACAGAGGATCAATCGATGGCTTTGATCTGTTATGCGTAAAGGACGGGCTCACTGTCCTTCACGTAACCGTCTCAGGGTAGATTCGAAGCCGAATTACACTCCGCATTACAAGTCGAACACTCATATACCAATCGGCTACAAGCTTAGACCGTACATGGGCGTCTTAAATGGCGTGGCGCCCATTCAAAAGGGTAGGGTTGGTGAAGATTAATTCATAGAAAAATGAGCATGGTCGAGGCCATAGGATCGCTGTAGAAAAACGCGTACATTTAAATTTACATTTAGATATAATTGTTATATCCTTTGCACATTTAGCGGCAGTAGCTATCACTTGCAAAAATTTATAGAAAACACAATTCATCTATTCGTCATTTTTGAGAGCTGTTGTTTGACACGTGTTGGAAAAATGCACAGAAAAATTATCGGTTTCATGATCAATCTGTCTATCATACGCTCACAGATTTACATTTTACGAGAAGGATAATTAGAAATTGAAGCCGGTCAAAAGCGCCTGGCGGTGGGTGATTCGAGAGCATATCTTGCACGATGTTTTGTTCCTACTACTGAATTGCGTTTAGCCACTGCTGGTCTGAATTGCTTTTAGCCACTGTTGATTTGAGCATCGGCCTTAATGCAATAAAGGTCTTTGGCTTTTGTGCTCGACACAAAAGCCGATCATTACTTCGACGCGTTGACCCCCATTTCGAAAATAAAACGGAGTTTGCTTATGTAAAAGGCGTGTGATTTGATATAACACGCACTTGAAGGGTCTCACATGTCTGTACTTGTCACGCTGCTTGGGTCTGGTTTGTCTGAGTCTGTGTTTGTGTGCATGCTTCTGTGTGTGTCTGCTTTGTTTTGTCTGTGCACCTTCTGTCTCTGTGGTCCTGTATCTCTATGTTTTATTGGATGTTTCTTGCTTTGGCTGTCCTCTGTATCTCTCTGTTTCTCTCGCTTTCTGTCTATCTGCTTGTCTAAGACGGCCAGTGTAACTATGTTCCCCTATGTTACTGCCCTCTTCCTGCTTTGTTTTCTCTCTCTCTCTTTCTCTTTCTCTGTGTCTCTCTGTGTCTCTCTGTCTCTGTATCATGGTCTCTATCTCTCTGTTTGTCTCTCTCGCTGTCGCCTTGTCTCGTTCCATGTTTCTTTTAGTGTCCTGGTGTTTCTTTCTGTCCCTGTCTCCCAATCCCTCTCTCCCCGTCTCCAGCTCTTTCTCCCTCTTCATCTATGTCTTCGTGTGTCTGTCCGTCTCTTATGCATGCGGAACGAGACCAGAGTCGGTAAGCGGCGTTCATCGATTCTCAGCAGGTCGTCTCAAGGACGAGATTTCTGGGCCGAATTATCGTCTTCTCCTACTTCTTCTTCTTCTTCTTCTTCTCCTCCTCCTCCTTCTTCTTCTTCTCCTATTTCTTCTTCTTCTCCTCCTCCTCCTCCTCCTCCTTCTTCTTCTTCTTCTTCTTCTTCTTCTTCTTCTTCTTCTTCTTCTTCTTCTTCTACTACTTCTCCTACTTCTTCTTCTTGTTGATGTTCGTCTTCAGACGTAGCATTGAGTTGTTTCATCACGCAAACGTCACCTAAACAAACTTAGGCATTTTTACAAAAATGATCAAATATTGATAGATTGTAAAATGTAGCAATAATATTTTTTTGATGATGATGATGATGATGATGATGATGATAATAATAATAGTAATAGTAATAATAATAATAATAATAATAATATCAGTAGTAATCCTACTACTACTACTGCTACTACTACTACTACTACTACTACTACTACTAATAATAATAATATCAGTAGTACTCCTACTACTACTACTATTAATAATAATAATTATTATTATATTGACTTCCTCTGGTTTTATCCTTTGGGTAAATGACAACAACAACAACAATAAAAATAATAATGTTTCTGTGGTTGCTGATGATGATGCTGATAATATCGGTAACAACAAAATACAGCAACAACAATACGATATAAATTCCGAAAATTGTCTGTTGCACATGGTAGGGGTGGTTACAAGGGGTCGGTTTTGAATCTAGGGGGCCCTGATGGGTGGATGCAGAAGAAGGTTAAGCAAGGATTGTGACCATTGATTGATGCCTTGTACATTGTGGTAACGGCGCTATAGAAGTCATATTAGATTTGATTAGATTAGACTAGACTAGATTTAATTGGATTAGAGTAAAGTGGAGTAAAGTAGATTAGATTCGATAAGATTAGATGAGATTGTACTACATGTGTCATGCAACGACTTGTGATTTTTGTGGTTAGCTGAGCCAGGATTAGCTTAGCCAGGTGGTCAAAGGTCTCTCCTGATTAATTCACTGAAAAATGAGCATTAGAAAAACGTGTACATTTACATCCTTCTCAAACCTGGACACTTCTGTCAAATTATTCTTAATTTCTCATGGTATTGGCCCATTTCAAAAACTTTATGCCCCAAAATGTTTGTCTTCAGGATCAAAAGTTGGGGTGGGGAAATCGCAACTCTGCTCTGACGTTTTGGCGTGTTTTTGAGCAGGACAATAAGTTAACCCTTTATTTCGGCACCGCGGCGTTCGTCGTAAATCAGGCCTTGGCTCTCGAATGGTTAACGGCGCCAGCTTTTGAGAGACATCGCGACGAAAGCGTCCTCTTGAAATTGCGTCGCAAGGTTAAGAGTTTCCGCTGCGATAAAACGATTACGTGCTCTTCAGAGTAACATGGACTTGTCAACATGAGTGCCTCACTGTCTGTCTGTGTCGCTCTGTCTCTGTGTCTTCTTGCTTCTCTCTCTGCCTGCTGTTCGTCGCTCTGCAGATCTTATCATTGAGTTCATTCAGCTGATGGGTACATGTTTTTGCACGTTAATTTTTACATGCATAACTGCGGGTCATATGTCAACGGATACTGCCGGCGACACAACTGCACCAGGTATGAACAAAGCAAAACAGGTAAATCACGTACATAAGATAATTCAGGTACAACAGATACATACGATAAGCCATGCGTATATAACAGGCAAACCAGATGAAAGGTAAACCAGGTAAGTACAACAGTCACAAAAGCAAACCAGTTGTCGAAGGTAAACCAGGTAAGTACAACAGGTAGAAAAGCAATCCAGGTGCCAGAAGTACACCAGACAACAGGTACACCAGGTAAAATGTATACATAAGGCAAACCAGATGAACCACATAAACCCCACATCTACCGCATCCTCTCCGTTGACGTTCATAAATATAAGATTCATCAAGTCTCCTCTTTCATTCGTTTCTTTCTTTTCTTTCTTTTCATTCATTTCATTTCTTTCTTTTCATTCATTCATTTCATTCTTTCTTTTCATTCTTTCTTTTCATTCTTTCTTTTCATTCTTTCTTATCATTCTTTCTTTTCATTCTTTCTTTTCATTCTTTCTTTTCATTCTTTCTTTTCATTCTTTCTTTTCATTCATTCGTTTCATTCTTTCTTTTCATTCTTTCTTTTCATTCTTTCTCTTCATTCTTTCTTATCATTCTTTCTTTTCATTCATTCTTTTCATTCGTTTCTTTCTTTTCTTTCTTTTCATTCATTTCATTTCTTTCTTTTCATTCATTCTTTTCATTCTTTCTTTTCATTCTTTCTTTTCATTCATTCTTTTCATTCTTTCTTTTAATTCTTTCTTTTAATTCTTTCTTTTCATTCTTTCTTTTAATTCTTTCTTTTCATTCTTTCTTTTCATTCTTTCTTTTAATTCTTTCTTTTAATTCTTTCTTTTAATTCTTTCTTTTAATTCTTTCTTTTCATTCTTTCTTTTCATTCTTTCTTTTAATTCTTTCTTTTAATTCTTTCTTTTAATTCTTTCTTTTAATTCTTTCTTATCATTCTTTCTTTTCATTCTTTCTTTTCATTCTTTCTTTTTATTCTTTCTTTTCATTCTTTCTTTTCATTTTTTTCATTCTTTCTTTTAATTCTTTCTTTTAATTCTTTCTTTTCATTCTTTCTTTTCATTCTTTCTTTTCATTCTTTCTTTTCATTCATTTTTTTCATTCTTTCTTTTCATTCTTCCTTTTCATTCTTTCTTTTCATTCTTTCTTTTCATTCTTTCTTTTCATTCTTTCTTTTCATTCTTTCTTTTCATTCTTTCTTTTCATTCTTTCTTTTCATTCTTTCTTTTCATTCTTTCTTTTCATTTTTTCTTTCTTTTATTCAAGTCTCGTTTCCAATGTTACCAGTTAGTAACGTCTTTGCCTTTCGTCATAGTTCCTGAACTCGCTTATAGCAATTTGTAGCTCTTTTGTACGACTTTCTCTTCATTCATTAGCACTTTCTTGCTTCAGATGCGGTCCCGTAAGCTTTCTGTCCAAGTTTTACTGTCTAACGTTGTCATTGTCAATGTGTATAGCGCCACTTAAAGTGCATTATTCAGGGTTCAGCAACATTATACGAATGCCAGGGTCGTTGACTTTAATTTGTACAAGGCTCTGCTGAAGAATATATATCTTAAAATGCAAGCATTATAAATATGTCTAGATTTTGATGTATTAATCAGTGTTATCCGGTGTTTAACGACATCTATTGGCCTCCAGGGTCATTGACGTCGACGCTATCTGATATATGATTAAAAAATGAGCCTGGTCGAGGTCATAGGGTTGCTATAGAAAACGTGTGCATTTACATCTTACATTTGCACACTCCCAAGAGCTGAATGTAGCTATTTCGCATTGAGAAGCGCACGAAAGTGCTGTATTTTCAATTCACGACTACCACGGGATATTACAGAAAGGAAAGAATAGAAGACATGTACAAATGCCACTAGACTGGATGATGGAGGACGGATAAGGTAAACAGAAGGAGGAGGCCCATCAACGTCAGGAATGGCGTCAATGAACGTTCGAACGTGCCCGGGGGCAGAGAACTTGAAGAATACTACTATAGAATCGTGTTCAAATTCTCAACCCGAGCTATTCCTGTGAAAAGAGCTATGGGAAAGTCAGAACGCGTAATGAATTCCTGCTAACTATGAATTTTCTGCTGAATAACGATCAAAGAGCTTTTATAAGTTTACAAAGGGCGCTGAGCAACTGCCCATGCGTTACCTGGTTTATACCCTGCGTAGATACAATTTTCTGTAGCAACAGTTGTTCTTTACGCGTAACACCTGTTTCGCGCAAAATCATACGGGCAACCGTGTGAATGCATAAAACTCCCAACACATCCTGGCGTTGCAACATTCCCTTTTTACTATCAAGGTTTTATTACGTCTCGAGGGGTATACGCAGCGGTTTATGTTTTCAAATGTTTGAAGTTGATACAAGCAATTTGTCTTCCATGCTGTTTTACAGACGCATGCAATACGTAGTAATAAATCTTTGTTACTGAGTTTTATAGGCTTGATATATTTCACAAAAATTCGTCGATATCCTTTAGAACGTTACAATCAGATAAAACAAGTTGTACTTCAGCCCGTTTACCGGAGTATACAGTATGTAGGTTATAATTATTCGACTATTGTGCGAAAAATCGTTAATTTTTTCGAAGTAGGCCTCCTCCAGATGCTTGTTAGCGAGAGGCCCGAGTAGTTATTTTAATTTAATTGAACTGAAATTACTTTATTGATCGCATTCATCAACGTGACGTCATAGAAATTTCCAATACAAAGGCGCGCTTACAACTTGCTTACTCAACAGCGGAAAAACTACGTTCACACTGTTGGTCGTCAGTTTGTTGACTTGTTTGTGATTGGCTGGCGGGTGTCCCGCGCTAAGGCAGGATTTTCTGTATCGTAACGTTGAGTTATCTGGCTGCTGACCTGTTTGTGATTGGCTGGGGTTAAGCCAAGCTGACGCTAGCAATGATCCTTGCTCACGTACACTTTAAATCTATGCTTCTGATTGGTCGGCGTTCGCTCGCATTAACTGACGTCATCGGTTTATGTTGATGAGAGGGAAAAACCTATAAAAACGGTCGCTAATTCATTGTTGGACAGAGCGCAAAACAATCTTGCAGCAATAGTCTCTCATGTACTCAGTTGATAATTTTATTTACAATTGTTGTTGATAGATTCGTGCATGCAGTATGTTGACGATTGAAGTACTTTTGTCACTGGAGTGTTCGTTAATTAAATACAAGAAAATCAAAGACTTTGTGTCTTTTCTCGAGTAAACGCTACTCATACGGAGCCATGTTGGTTATGCTATACAGAGTTGCTCATTTACAGGTAGCGTTGTAGTTAGACAGGTAGTTAAAGCCATTGAGGAGAAGTGAGTTGTGAGACGATGTGACCCCTTCTGTGTTGGAACGTATCGAGGTCACTGTGTATCATAACTTGAAAAGTTCGTATCTTACGTGTATCATTTTAATCTAAATGATACTTGAATTTTAACACTGATACAATCAGTCAATCAAAAACGACATTTACGCCAAGCAAGGCTCGTCAACAAAAGTGCATAAATTTATCTACAAGTGGTTGATTTCCTGCTGCTAAGACTTTATCTGGAGGGGCAACTCATTCAGATCGTTCTCGAGATGGGAAACTCTGATCAGAGATAGTCATTTAACTATCGAAAAATTTCGTTACACCCAGTTTCTTCAAGTGTGCAAGCTAAAAAACGCATTCATTTATTTCTTCGTTACGGAACTATCAACGTTTCTTATCTTTTGCCAACTTCAATTTCAAATCCTCACAAGCGTAACAGACTTGAAAGTTTTGCTGTTATCAGGACGCCGGTAGAATTCCTATTTTCTGTTGGCATAGTCCTATATTAAATATTTATTTAATATTATAATGCATATGCATTATTTTTGCAATATTTAAAACAGCTTAGTAAAACATCTCACAACAGAGTACAGTAAAGGTGCATAAAAGAGAATATATAGATAAGGTATATAAAAGAGAAAATAGTATAGAAAGGTATAGGAAAGGGAAATACAGAAAAGAGAAATACTGAAAAGAGAAATACAGAAAAGAGAAATACATAAAAGAGAAATACAGAAAAGTGAAATACAGAAAAGAGAAATACAGAAAAGAGAAATACAGAAAAGAGAAATACAGAAAAGAGAAATACAGAAAAGAGAAATACAGAAAAGAGAAATACAGAAAAGAGAAATACAGGAAGAGAAATACAGAAAAGAGAAAACATAGAAAGGGTGCTGAAGCACAGGATAAATTCCAGAGGTAAGACAGCTACGAAAATCTAGGTATCGTAATCTATCGTCTTTTAATACGTCGTTATGTCTTTGATGATACGGTGCAACACATCAGTCTTTCGGTATCGCGCCTTATCTGTGATCCAACGGCTGCGGGTTCGAGCATGCTGAGCGGACACCGTATAACTGCCCTGGACAAGTTCTTTGCGCACATATGCCTCCGTCACCAAGCAGTATAGAATATGTTATCAGCGTAAGTTTGGAATAAACGGCAAGTCGTATGATGCACTGACTTCGTGTCCAGGATCCTGGGATTCGTCCATTTCCGGCGCTTGAAGACCTTCTTATTTCCCAGTGCTTCTGGGTTGTAGGGCCGGGAGCGCCTATGAGGAGTTTACCTCGAAGTGGCGCTTTATAAATTTTTGATTACATTACATTACATTCCGGCTCAAGAGTCTAAGAGTAGGAAACAAGCGCCTTTCCTGCGTTCCACCGTGGAACTTGGGAGATTTTACTTTGTATTGAAATATATTGGCATCGTGTTGTGATGCTGTGGACTCCAGTCTGAGCATTGTATTGTACAGTAATGTATTATTATGTTGTCATGTGTTCCGTTGTGTTGTCATTGCTTTGTATTGTATTGTATTGGATTTAATTGTACCGTATTCCATTGTATTAAACCGTATTGTGTCTGATTCCCATTCCGTCTGTTGTTTCCGCGATCCTTTAAATCGTTTCTCCATTTTCCAATGTTCTGCCAGGAACTTAGAACGTCGGCGATTTCTCGACTCCATTTACCGTGACCTCATTTCCGCCATGTCACCCGGAAACGATTCGTGGACGGAATATCGACGGCCATTTTGTTGCTTCATAGGTCACTGTCCTGAACTCCGTGACCAACCTCACGAAGTCACCTTTCAACACTTGCTCATCTCATTCGCCCCATAGGCAAGCCTTCCCAAACACACATACATTCACATACACACCCACGTACAGTACGCCCATACTGTAAGTACATATATGCGTACATAAGCAAAGACACAAATACATACACATGCATGTACGCTGACATACGTGCATACATACATACATACATGCATGCATACATACATACATGCATACATACATACATACATACATGCATACCTACATGCATGCAAACATACATGCATGCATGCATGTATATACATGCATACATGCATATGTACATGCATGCATACATACATACATACATACATACATGCATACCTACATGCATGCAAACATATATGCATGCATGCATGTATATACATGCATACATGCATATGTACATGCATGCATACATACATACATACATACATACATACATGCATACATGCATACATGCATACCTACATGCATGCAAACATACATGCATGCATGCATATATATACATGCGTACATGCATATGTACATACATACATACATACATACATACATACATACATGCACACATGCATATATACACGTATGTATACACATACATCCACAAATACACATATACACCTTCACTCACATACACAAACACGCATAGACACACGCATAAAACCGCACGCAAACGGCCATCCTGAAAACGTAAACACGAAGTGCGTCGATAGCATTCATCTTCTCCCGGCACAAAGCACAAACGATCATTTTCCGTGTCAGCTCAGCGCCGAACCATCCATCGCAACCCAATCTCGATATCCTCTTCCCACGACAGAACAGACAGACGCCGTAACTCACGCCCATTACGGGCTGTTGCCAGCCAACGGCTCGCAAAGGGTTAACCATGATCTAGGCCCATCCAACCGCCTTTATACGATCGTGCATGAGGAATGTCGGCGTCTGTTTTTATATACACCTGTATTGTCGTTCTGCGCAATACTATCACTGGCGTACTTTGTCAAAACCATTAATTATTATAAGCGCGCCGCGAGTTGTCAGTATACACACAATACTCCTTATGCATGGGGCTTTTATAGTACTCGACTGTGTATATGAGGATGTGTGTATATGTCTGGGCATATATATTACAGCTCGAAAAGAGAAAGGCTTCGTTGTATGGCTCGTCGTCGGATGACAAATACAGCAACTATCTATCGTAGATCGATTTGCTGTAGCCAGGCTGGCGGCCTGTTTTTCTGTATACGGCCGTCGCGTTCGCCGGGCCCTGATATAAAAGCCGGGCAGAAAGGCGCAGTTACAGCGCGCACTGTGGACTAATGCTAATAACCGGATCCTGTTTGCGCTTAACTTCTGCGTTTAAATTCAACGGTTTCTCGCCTCGCGGGAGGCTCTATAAGGACTAATCCTGTGGTCAGAACGCCGCTTGACCACTACGCGACCGCTCCACACCGGTGGTCAGATGAGAGCGAGAGAGAGAGAGACGGACAGACAGACAGAGAGGGAGAGACACGTGTCTCTAATACGTCCAAATTAGTCAGCGGATTTCCGGATTATAGCAAATCCACGTGACGATTGGATTTTTTCTGTGTCGACACACGAAGAAGGTAATTAACCAAAAGCTTTTCAGACCTACAGTATAGACGCCGTCGCCGGCGAAGAGTCGAACGCTGATGTGGCCGTGAGCAACGCGCATCGAGGCGGGAACAGGTGCGCGCGCAACGCGCATGTCGAACAAAGAAACGTGGCGAAGCCGAGGCTTGAACGCGGGCCCAGCCGAGAACGTCGAGTCTGTGTCTTTAGGTCACGCGTTGGCGACGCACACTTTGCCTCTGCGACCTGGGTTCGAGCCCCGTCCTAAATTGAGATGTTCAACGACATCATCTTACCCAGTGTTGCGTGACTTCTGACCTTTTGGATTTCGACTGAGCTCCTCCAGTGGGTTGTGATTCTTGAATGCAGTTTAACTTTAACCGATGCCTTGTACATTATGACTACGGCGCTATACAAATAATTGGGTCAGGTGGGGTGATATCTGAGTACTTGTTACCCAACGGATTTCGACCGGGCATCCCCAGTGGATCACGGTTTCACTTGAAGCCACCACTTGAAGTCCCTTTTGGTTTATGATAACGGCGCTATATAAGTGATTAGATTAGATTGGATGACTCGTGTTATCGCACTTGATGGCTATGACTTAAGTTACAGATGGTTGCTTTAAATCATGGATACGCATGGTTAATTAACCGTGAATTTTTACGTGCTTGTCTTCCGGATCTACCTAATTTAGACTGGTACTCTCCAATGGATGACAGTTGCGGATAATAATGGCTTCACTTTGAAGCCACCTATAAATATATTACTACAAAGGCGCTATATAAAGCCTCCAATTAGCTCAGCTTATTTCGTCTATGAAACTGGATTCCGCTCTCAATTGTTCATCGCTTTATTCGCAGACAATCTGAAAATCGTTAATTATAAATATTATGTCAACACGTCTTAAACGCATAAATGGGAGCACTAAAGCATACTGAGAAACATGCTCAGGCATAGGGCAAGCATTCATACACACACAGGCAATGAATTCACATAAGTGTTATATTTTATTATGTTGTATTGTATTGCATTGTATTATGTTGTATTATATTGCATTCTATTATGTTGTATTGTGTTGCATTGTATTATTTTGTATTGTGTTGCATTGTATTATGTTGTATTGCATTGTATTATGTTGTATTATATTGCATTCTATTATGTTGTATTGTGTTGCATTGTATTATTTTGTATTGCATTGTATTATGTTGTATTATATTGCATTCTATTATGTTGTATTGTGTTGCATTGTATTATTTTGTATTGCATTGTATTATGTTGTATTATATTGCATTCTATTATGTTGTATTGTGTTGCATTGTATTATTTTGTATTGCATTGTATTATGTTGTATTATATTGCATTCTATTATGTTGTATTGTGTTGCATTGTATTATTTTGTATTGCATTGTATTATGTTGTATTATATTGCATTCTATTATGTTGTATTGTGTTGCATTGTATTATTTTGTATTGCATTGTATTATGTTGTATTATATTGCATTCTATTATGTTGTATTGTGTTGCATTGTATTATTTTGTATTGTGTTGCATTGTATTATGTTGTATTGCATTGTATTATGTTGTATTATATTGCATTCTATTATGTTGTATTGTGTTGCGTTGTATTATTTTGTATTTTATTGCATTGTATAATGTTGTATAATGTTGTATTGTGTTGTTTTGTATTATGTTGTATTGTATTGCATTGTATTTTATTGTATTTTATTGTATTGTATAATGTAGTGTATTGTGTGTCAATGTATTGTATTGTATTGCATAGTACTGTATTGCATAGTATTGTATTATGTTGTATTGTGTTACATTGCTGGTGTGTTCGTAAGCAACGCCCTTAGATCCATTTAACAAGACAGCAAAACCAGAAAACACGTCTACACCTGAATGCTAATCACTTCATAACTATGAAAATTGTTCTTACTTTAATTCCTCTTCCTGTTCCTGTTCTTGCAAATGCACTTGATGACCAAGAAGGTCGTCATCATCATCATCATCATCATCATCAACTGTTTCTTCTTTATTGTTCTTCATTCTCCTCCTTCATTTTCTTCTTTTTTTCTCCTTCTCCTTCTTCCCTTTTTCCTCCTTTTTGCCTCCTTTTTTCCTCCTTTTTGCCTCCTCCTTATTCCTCTTCCCTTCTTCTCTCTTTCCTTTTGTCTTCTTCGTGATCATTGTTCCTCTATCCTCTTCCTTTTTTACCTGCACCGTGTTCCTATCCTGTCGACCCTCGGGGCTTGTAGGCGGACTGCCCTTTCTAGGGAGCTAAAATCCCACGGATAATTCGGTCGCCGGATCTATAATTATGGCGCAGGTAACAGAAGAGCGTAGCTAATGGGAGCTGATCGACAGAGTGCAGTTCAACTTGAGATCTCTAGTCGTTTTTTAATGGAAAACATTGCAATATTAGGAGAATTCAAGAAGATACTCGTATCACTTGCGTCTCGGCAATACTCGCATTACAAGGTGTACCAATATGTTGTGTTACACATTGTAACTTTTGATCGTTCATTGAAATGGCGCCATATAAAGGCTTGCCATTGAATATAATATGCGATGTAACTCATTCATCCATCCATCCATACATCCATCCATCCGTCCATCCATCCGTCTGTTCGTCCATCCATCCATCCACCCATCCATCCAGCCAGCCAGCCTATGGCTTACAATCCGATATAATATGCGATGTAACCCATCCATCCATACATCTATTCGTCCGTCCGTCCATCCATCCATCCATCCATCCATCCATCCATCCATCCATCCATCCACTCGTCCAGCCAGCCAGCCAGCCAGCCAGCCAAAGGCTTACAATCTGATATAATATGCGATGTAACCCATCCATCCGTCCGTCCGTCCGTCCACCCACCCACCCACTCCCACCCATACATCCATCCCCACCCATACATCCATCCCCACCCATACATCCATCCCCACCCATACATCCATCCACCCATCCACCCACCCATCCATCCATCCATCCATCCATTTGTTCATATTAATGGCCGATAAACAGCTATGCATCACCGACTTACTTGAACCGTGACATTCTTGCTTTGTGAAGGTATTCAGAAGCATTCAACCAGAAAACTGGACCAACAATTTGTTGAAGACGGCCAGGTGTCCACTCAGGCCATAACACCACCTGCAGGTAAACCGTATTCTGGCACTCACAGGGTTAAATCGACCGACGAGATAAAGGGTTAATTCCACCTATTTACACTGAGATTCAACGGGTTAAATTGCTTCATTTGGGCCGGTGTGCAGTAAACACATACATTGGACCGTCCTCATGGAAATCAGCTGCCTTCCCATTTCTCTCAGCTTAAACACAACCCACCCTAACAGTTCCTTTCTGGTCTTCTGGAAGCCGGACTTGGGTCTTGGCATGGCATCTTTGGACAACCCCACTGACTTGACGCAGCGCTGGTGAATAGGCTGGTGCCCCGCACTTAGCTTCTAAGTAGCGCTTTAGAAACTTTGAGTTTAGGATTACGAAGGTCTTCTGAACTGTTGAGGTTGAGGCACTAGAAACATTTTCAGTTTAACCTAAGACGCACCATTTTCAAACGCCATGTAACAGGGCTTTTATGACGTACTTGAGAGGCGCTATATAACTCGTGCTTGAAAAACTGGTCGTCAAAAGGTTAAATCAACCTATGAATCAAAGGACTTATTTAATCTATTTGAACTGCAGATCGAACAGGTTAAATAGCGTCAGTTACTTTGGCACCAAAAGGGTTATACTAACCGGCAAAAACCCAAAGGGGAAATCGCTTGGAAAACTGGTCGTCAAAAGGTTAATACGACCTGCGAATCATAGGGTTAATTCCATCCATTAGCACTGAGATTCCAAGGGTTAAATCGTGCCAGTAGCATTGGTATGCAAAGGGTTATGTTATCGGAAGAGACCCAAAGCGTTTCGTCGCGTTGGAAACTGGTCGTCGAAGGGTTAAATCGAGCGGGCAAGCCTAGACGCGAATTAGAAATCGATTGCAGGTATGAGCAGTAAGCTAACATTGACGCATTCTGCACGATTAACCGACACGGTTGATCAGTCAGCATGCGCGTCGGAACATGCGGGAGGGGAACCAATTGGACTTCGGTTAAGACTGCACGGTTTTTGCTCTGTGTATTGCAGGCTAATGTAATCCAATGTAATCCAGTCCAATCCAATCCAATCCAAAGTGCTTGACAATCTCATGGGCCAAGTGCAATGTGTTCTTTCCACAGTGCAAATCAGTCAATCAATTCCAAATGCGAACTGCCTATACTTTGTCTCAGAAACAGCAAGAGGTACTTTAAACGCATTTTATAAATATCCACATGCAAGTATACATACATAAAATACATAATACATAGATGCATACAAATGTACATATATATGTATTTATGCATAAGTGCATACATGCATACATACATACATGCACACACATATATACATGTACATACATACATATATACATCTATGCATGCACTCATTCATACAAACAAACAAACATACATACATATAAACATACATATATACATGTGTGCTAGTCCCATTTATACTAAGCATACTGATTTGGGAAAATTTAACTGTATTTATCGTAATTGTTTTGATATATTCGTCTGAACTAAGTGATCACTAAAGCTATAATGTGCTTTGTTTCAGACACATCTACCGACTGCAGTCTGGTCCAGAAAACTTGGGTCTTGCCTTGGACAGAAATTCAAGTGTGCCTCGTATCTTAAATTAAAACTGAACAGTGCCTTGAAGGAAAACTGGGCCGCTCCTTAGTCGAAAATTGAATCATATCTTCGAAAGAAAACTGGACCTCACCTTGGCTCACAGCTGGGCCTGAGTATCTTCAATACTGGTATCGAGATATGTGTACGGTCACCGACCTTGGAAACTGGGTCAGGTTATCATCGAGCTCCGCAGCAATACAGCATCTCGTCAAACGAAGCCAGAGGTAAATTTTGATGCAGTTTCTTGGTTGTGGACACCATTTGGAATTATTTTACATTCAAAGCTACTAATTAATTTTCAAAGCTATTAATTAATTAATTAATTAATTTTCCTGCGTAAAACAGGTCACTGAGGCCTGCAGCCAGAAAATATTTTGGCATATCCAGATAATAATTGTGATTGTTGAAGTAGTTTAAGTTGCAGCTTGCGGGTTAGAGGTGTCCATAAGATGGTCATTCCAGGTAGAGATCTTCTTCAACGCGCAGTTAATAAGCACCATCTATTGATACTTGTTCATCAAATAGGGGCTCTGTGTAAATATATAAAAAGCATAATAACACAAAACTTGTAATAAGTCAAAATCATAGAAAAATGGATGGTTATAAGCTAAAATATTTAACTTAATTTTCTTGCATAAAATATATGGAATAGCGTTATATTTAAGCGGAATTAACTTAATTTTCTCATGTAAAATATCCGAAAGCGATGTGACCTGTCAGCCACTTTCTTACCGGCTGAGGACATTTACAATTGGTGCCCGTTTGAGTGGACACCATTCATTTGTGGTTCCAGTGTAAGGACCTTGATAGATGGAGGCACAGTGTTATCTGTGAAAATAATATATCTCTGAAACACAATTACGATCAAAAATGATCCGACGACTTCGCACATAGGGGCGTGAAGCGCTACCGATACAGCTACACTTTTGCTTGTTACTAACAGAAGTTAAAGTTTAGAAAGTAAACTTTAACGTATGTTAATAACAGTAGCATTTTCACAATGTACATTGATGCATGTCAATAACAGAAGTTAATTTCTCAACACACATTTATGTTTGTTGATAACAGAAGTTAATTTCACAACTTACATCGATGTATGTTCATAACAGAAGTTAATTTCTCAACGTACATTGATCTATGCTAATAACAGAAGTTAATTTCTCAACGTACATTGATCTATGTTAATAACCGGAGTTAATTTCATGAAGTGAACACTAATATCTGTTACGAACAATGGTTAATTTTTAAAACGCAAATACGCCTTACAACATGATTACTCTGCATACATAAATGTATGCAAGGACACACGAAGAGTTAGCCGTTAACCCTTTTCGCTTAGGCATGCAATTAGAGTAATCTCCGGGTTTTGAAGTGTTTACAAACGGATGCAACAGCAATTATCTTCGAACAAACACGGATGCAGAGTGCTTGGTTACCAATGCGGGCCATTGTACTTGATATGTTGCAGCTCTTCATCAGTTTCAAACTGGGCGGCTGTCAATATGACATGGGCTGTTAGAACAATCATACTGGGTTCTACACATCTAAGTACAGTAGTCTACGCCTATCCAGTGCCTACAGTAAGCCTATGTTCGCTACAGACAAAACTGATGGATGGCACAATTATTGGTCATGCAGGCTTTTGAATGGAATAATTGTGTATCGTCTGTTGTAAGACCATTCGAGAGGTTCTATAAGGGGACAATATAAATATTCTGAATATGCATTGACTGTGCTCTGCAAACCTTTTCAAATTGCCTTAAATGGACTTGTTTAGGCTAGTTAGATGGTAGGGCATTTAAGTACTACGCTACTACTGTGTGTAGTGCTTAAAGGTGCTGTATAAGCATTTTGATGCCTACCTACATCCATACATATATATATACTGCTTGTAGACATTTTTATGTATTGGTTTAATTTCTTATTTTTATAGAACCTTTTATGAAGGTTGCAAAACGCTAAAACGTGGAAATAGTAAGGCCAGGTTAAAAAAAAGGCTGTGCCATTCTAGATAAGCTGAATCTTGGACTGTTTCTTGAGGAACAGTTCGGCTTTCAGAGAAAATGTGCTTCAGGAGTAGGGTCAGTGCACGATAGAACTCATTATGCTCAGGTCCTGTAGACGAGTGCGGGGCCAGCAAGTTCCTTGGGGCCGCAGAGCGAGGTGATCGCCTACCCGGCTGGCCGAGACAGAAACATACCACAGCTTCCTGAGGTATTCTGGAGCAGCAGCGAATACCGAACCTAGTCATATCAGAAGGATCTTAAATGAAAATTCTGGCCACGATCAGGAACTAGCGCAACGTGACTACGATAAAGTTAGATGTATGCAGAATTTTGGGCCAGCTTGACACAGTTCAGGTGACGCAGCTAAGTAATTAACAAATGTATCTTATTACCAAACAATTGATAAGCATACGGACAGCATTAGTGTCTGCCATTGTGTGATTTGTATAGAGGAGACGAAAAGGTTCCGTCACTAGTATAGTAAAGCTCCCTTGTCCCATGAGAAACGTTGGGGCGGCGTTCATTTCCTGCTCTTCGACCCTTCAGCCGGCAATGGACAAATTCCAAGGTCCTAGACTCCGGGCTAGTGCATCGCAGGACTTGTCGTTTACTTCCCAGCCCACGCCGGTACCAAATTATACTGGGCGGTGATAGAGGAACGTCTGCGCGACCAACTTACCCAATTTACCTGGAGTCGAACCCGCCAATAGGTATTTCCTACGCAGTTTCATCCTATCTGCCTTTCAGGATACATTTTCTCCGCACATTACGCTGCTACACACGGAAGCCCTTACACGCTGATGTCATTCGCAAATCACAGTCTTGTAATTCAAGTGCAGAGGTTCTAACTAGGGTGTTACGTGTGAGAGGTCTGGGCAGGAACGACGAATATGGAAAGCTTATATTTAGAATATTAAAAATAGCCAGAACCTATGGGAGCAAGTTCTGTCTACACCAGAGAAGTGTGTAGGGAAACTGTTTCTTCAGTGAGACATGGTCTAAACCAGTGCGGGTAAAAACCTATGGGCAAAAACAACAAGTATGGGGAAACTGTATCAAGAAGAGGAGATAGTCTGAAATACTGGACGGAAAGACTGATTAGCAGCTTTGAAATGTTTGTGGATATATCTCCTCGATGGGAGATAGTCTGAATCATTTCCAGTGGAAGAAAGACACGTGGGCTGCAGTGCAGTGCACGCGAGAAATTTCTCTTGAAAGACGATAGTCTGAACGATAGGGTAAAGAGAGAAGTGTATGAGAAGACGTACTTCTATTGGAGGGTAGTCTGAACCACATGGTCAAGAGAGAAGTGTATGGGAACTGTACTTTCAATGGGAAGTAGCCTGACCCAGCTGGGAGCGAAATTCTTCTTCCTCATACAAAACAAACCCTTGATCCGACCAACCCAATTACCAGTTAGTATGAGCTATAAGTGTCAAGCTAGTATTTCGAATCGATCAAGGCCAACATAATGGATGTCTAAAAATAGTTACGGATATAAACCGTTTAATAAAGATTTCCTGTAAAGGCTAGGTTTCGGAAAAAAGTTGACAATCATGAGCTAGCTAAAGGATGTACATTGGAACTAAGCAGAATGAAAGCCGTACTCGCTTTCACTTTTGCTAGATGGGTAAATTGAATCAAAAACGGTTTATAATTACGCAATTGTTGGCAGAAGGGCAGATTGCTTCCCGATCGTTTCCCACTCTGTGTCTAGTATTCGGGTTCTCCCTCAACGAGTCATATGAAATTATGACAATTTGTTGTCGGATCACTTAATGAAAGGTTCATAAACTTTCCTTTTGGGAATTATCCAGACAATGTTCGTCGTTATGTGAGTGTTATATCTGCTCTTCAATCGAATGATAACTGAACATTAAGGTCAAAGCCTTTGAGGTCGAATTTTGCTACCAGATGTGGGGTTGACGTATGCCACTTGTATAAGATGTTGGGTTTAACCTTTGTAAATTGTTAAACGATTTGGGCCTCGACTTATGCCAATTGTAACAAGACAAGGACTTTATGCGAAATGTTTAAGATGCGGAGTATAACGTGTGCCGTAATTGTTAAAAGATTTGAAGTTAGCTATTTGTTACCATTTGTGGGGTTAATTTATGCAAATTGTTTTAGATGTGGGCTTTAACTTATGCCGATTGTTTGAGATGTTGGGTCTAGCTTTTGCCTATTGTTTCGAGATGTGGCGTTAGCTTATGCCAATCGGTGAAGATATAGGGTTAACTCATATCAGTTGGTACAAGTGGGTTAAATTATGCGAAGAAGAGGCTGTTTAAAACGATCCAAATCTGTTATTGTTATTCGAAGATAGAGTCCAGATGATCTTCAGAGCAGGTGCGTCCCGCGCAAATTAATTCCAGTGCATCTCCGTTGACCGTTTGTTTCCTGTTTACGTAGGCCTGCTGACGGTCAGTGACCAGTCGACACGTAATAGGACTACACGAAGGCTCGTGAACACATACACCGTATGTCCCGATTTCAGCGTTGCGCAATTATACAAAGAATATCTGAAATGTCGAAACCGATAAGGAAAGCTGGGCCGTGTTGAATAGACAAATTTATCAACTGGGAATTTCATTGTTTGTACGAAATCTTGAGATGCGGCAAATATAGTATCGACACCGTTGTTTCTTAACCGTGGACGTTTTGCATGCACAAGATTTCCGCCCAGTGCGAAAAGGCTACACAACGATTTATTTCATCGCCCAGTTAGAACGCTGGCAGGAACCATTGTCGAGCCCAGTTAGACTTGGATGGGTGATGTTTCTTCTTCAAATTCCCTGCCCCTGGGTAGGTTCGAACGTCCAATGGTGTCATTTCTGACATTATTGGGCCTCCTTCTTTAGTTTGGTAACCGCATCATCAAATCCAGTAGCATTTGTCTAGGTCTTCCTCTTCTTTTCTTTCCCTCCATTCTTCCCTCTATGATCCCTCTTTCTCACCTCTCATTATGTGACCAATCCATTTCCTCTGTCTCGTTCTTATTGTAGACACCAGAGATCTTTTTCCTCCACCTGTTGACGCACCTCTTCGTTTGGTTTGTTTTAAGCTCTGTCCAGCTAACCTTCTCCATCCTGCGTCATACCCATAACTCAAAAGCCTCCAGTCTTCCGATGTCTTGTTTTTTGATGGCTTATGCAAACAGTCGCAATTATAGACTCATCTGTGCAATTGGCTGCAATTGCTTTTGCACTCAAGGTGACAATTGACGCCAATGCGCATCCCCTTATGAAGGCGCATAAATTGTATCTGAGCAATCATGTAGCACCTTTTTTGCGAACCTCTCAAATGCGAGAACCTCTCCAACCTCTCAGAATGTCGTTATTGCAACGACAGTCATTATTACACGCGGAAAATATACAGCTATCCACAAGAGAAGCACATATGTATGCATATATATGTGCATCTATATATGTATGTATATATATGTATATATGTATGTATATATATGTATGTATATATATGTATATATATATGTATATATGTGTGGGACGTGTATGTGTGGGACGTGGTGGTGTAATGGTATGTTCGATGCCTCGTAACCGGAGAGTCGCGGGTTCGAATCTACCTGACGCCACTGCGTAGCGACCTTGGACAAGTTGCTCACCCACAGTTGTCTGCGAGGAAGGCAACGGGAACCCACCTCACTCATCTCATCCCTGGGTGGCATAAAGCCAATGGACCTGCCTTCTGGCAGAAAACTCATCATCATCATCATCATCATCATCATATATGTATGTGTCTGAGGGACAGAAGTAGATCGCACAAAATTGTCCATAGTGCAGCCAATATTCGGCTTGAGGACGGTTGAAGACAAGACAGGGAAATCCGAAGACTTGCACAGCGCGTTTTAAGAATCTCACTGAGGCACGGCTACCTAACAGATCTGAAAAGATACGTCTATAGATAACCTGGAAACATCTCCTGAACCATTTGTGGCCGTAGATATCTAATTTTTAATCCTTGAGGATAGTTCAGTGCAAGAGAAAGAACGATGTGTCCAAATCGCTGTAATGGAGCGCAGAACCAACAGGTCCCCACATACTGCAAGAGCGCAGTGTTCGTCGACCCGGCTGGCTCGTTACAAAAAGGAAAGCGCCTTGGTGTCGTCTGGAGCCGAACCTTACACCTTATAGCTAACAGACTGTAAGCCGATCTGCTGTGTAGCCGTCTGTTGCAATACTCCCTTGAGACACGGCAAATACAGTACTGATGTTGTCGGATATGATTCAAACAAGGAGGTTATGGCTGTTTGGACACATCGCGCTGAGAAGGCGACCAAGGACCATGCCAGGGCCTTGCGAGCGATGATCCGAGAGGTTGGAAGAACAGTGGAGGCTGACCTCCCCTCAGTGAACTTCGGGTTACACACGGCCAGGAGACGAGGCCAGAATAGAGACTGTTCATTGCACGTAGTGGAAACGACAACGCTCCAGAGAGGAGCCCGCTACAGATGATGACGATGACGACGTTGTTGTCGTTGTTGTTGTTCTGGTAAATAGGTTATGATAATAATGATTGCTTGAAAATCGCTTGCTATAATGTGAGCGTCACTGGAAAACCTTTGAAAGTGATTTTAGAACAAGCAGAAAGTCATTTTATTTAAGTTTAATCACTTTATTATGAATCAATTTCGGTGATAAAAACGTAATTAAAATCGCCTTCGGTGATGGTGATGTCAATATAATCGTTTTCAGCAAAGGCAAGTGATGTAATCAGAAAGCGATAATGACGTCATAAAATTGCCTCGGTGATGCTAACGTCAGTAAAATTGCCTTAATTGGTGATGATGTCATTAAAATTGCTTCAATGATGGCGACGTCACAGTAATGGCTTTTAATGATTATGACATCATTTTGCAGTGACAACAGCGTTGGCTAAAGAGCTTTAGAGCAAGGTTAAGCCACCATGCAATATTGTCCTCAGTGCTCTACGTAGGTCTATACACTTGTCACGTGCACAAGTTTACTGCGAAATGACGCAAAGGTGACTCATTTCAAGCGATATCTCCGGAGATATATCTGTGACTAAGCTAAAAATAATCGATTAAATAAGTTAGGCGCTGTCATAGGCAATGCGTCGACGGGGGGTCTATTCGTTCAGCTCTTGATCTGAAATCGAGAGATCGTAATCGTAATCGTAAAATCGAGATTTCTACAGCACCTAACGAAAACTAAGTCGCGGGAACCAGCTTATTCACATGCGCTCAGTCAGTACAAAATCGATAGGCAAGAAGGGTTCAGTTCCAGGCCAAGATCCAACAGTCAGATAGGCAGACAGTCAGACGGCTACGGTGGGTGGTGTTTGGAATTCGATTCGCAGGACAGATAAGGTAAAAAAATGTATCAAGATAGGATCTGCGGGAGAGGACTGTTTTCAGTTTTGAGTGGAAGACATATACAGAGATTGCAAGGGGTTAAGTGATGGAGAGTTCGTATGATGGATCAAATAATTGTCTAAATTCTGGAGGGAGGTTAGTCCAGAGAGGTGGAAGGTCCCAGATTGAGTGTTCGCGCCATCTAAGTGGAATTCGTGTAACGATGCTGGGCATTTTGCTCGCCCACACGTGCCTCTATCACCAGGCAGTAGAATTTGGTACCGGTGTAAACTGGAAAACAAACGAAGAGGTGCTGAAAAGAGTTGGGGAAGAAAGATATATGATAGCTACAATAAGGAGGCGACAGAGAAAATGAATTGGTCACATACTGAGAGGGGACTCACTCTTGAGAACCGTAATTGAGGGCAGAATGGAGGGGAGAAGGACAAGAGGAAGACTTAGACAGATGCTGCTGGATTGGATGATGACGGACGGATACAGCAGGTTGAAAGAAGAAGCTCAGCACTGAGAGGAGTGGCGTCATCGGATGTTTGAACCTGCCTGAGGGCAGAGAACCAGAAGAAGTAAACTGGAAAGTAAACGGTATGTCTTGCGATTCACTAGCACCGTGTTCAGGCCCTTGGGATTCGTCCAACTGATGGCTCAAGGGACGAAGAGTTTGACCTGAGCGCCTTCCCTGCGTTCCACTGTGGGACACGGTCCGTTACAGATTACAGAGACATGTACGCTTTCATGGTAGATTTCTTCCACCCCTTCAACCTCTTCGTAGTCTTCCGTTGGGGCAGCTACCCATTGAAACGGGCAGCGGTGGTGAAGTATCTCACCCGATTAATTCGTTGAAAAATGAGCAGGGTCGAGGCCATACGGTCGCTACAGAAAAACGTGTACTTTACACTTACTGTAAATACAGTTTAACAGCTGAGTAGCCTAAGGAAAAATCGACGACAATGGGCAGAGTTTCTTAAAATCTAACTCAAATACCATAGTCGCCATAATTAGTCCTAACTGGCTCTATAATAGGGACCATTATTCAGTTCTGTGTTAAATATCCTGTACACAATTATCACAAATTAGGCGGCCTGCCATATGACCTCGCGTAGGCTAGAACGTTATCGCTGGCTCTATTAACGCTTGTCGCGCAGGGCAGGCCATTCGCCTGTCAAATATATGACGTAAACTGTTAACCCCGGCATATGCCGTCCGTGCTTGAATATCGCCTGTGTTTACGGATTCGCTGTCTTAACCCTTTGCGTGCTGGACGTGTGATTAACGTCATTTGCGTAGGAATGTAGCTTGAAGTGAGCCGCCAAAGAAGAATGCCGCGTATATTAATAGGCCTACTACTTACTGCTGAGTTACTTTGGAAAATGTGCACTATAATACTTCAAAGCGAACCTTATTAAAAGCTCCTCGTTGAGCTTCGATTGTATGCCATGATTGTTATGCATAAGTGAACTTAGAAATTTGTGTGACGTATTTCTAAGAATCTCTCTGTTACATTAGTGTGTTTTTAGGCATTAGTGTTACGTTTGAATGTCCCTTTCGTTAAAAATTATCTCGAATGCTACACATGGCCGTACCATCGCATGCGCATCCATCCATTTATAAAATAACTCCTGGTTGCTATGGGAGCGTTGATATAGCGCCTGTTATCACCTACAATATATAAATGCACAGAAACTGGTATTCCGCATTTGGATACTCACGTTGTATTCAAGTTATTTTTTGATATGTTAAAGATAATTGTATAGCACAACTATTTCTAATAATAGTGATGGCATCGATGCCGTTTAGCGGCGCTTTTGAGATTTTTTAAAAGCCGTTGTTTGATACCGACACAGTACCGTACTATACACATACATGCATGCATCGTGCATCAGAGGTTTTTCTAAGCCGCCATATAAATGTCTATATAATATATTACAGAGACATTTATGTGGCGGCTTAGAAAAACCTCTGATGCACGATGCATGCATGTATGTGTATAGTATATATATATATATATGTATATGGACATTCATTTTCATAAAGCGCTTTGCTTTTTAAAGGCGTGAGAATCTTTCATAGGCGTTGTATATATGTACATATTATATCCATGCATATTTATACAAATATATAAACAATCATTCATAAATAAAACGCGAACAGTTAATGGATAATGTGAACGTAATAGGCTGCCTAGTCTGACAGTTTTTAGCACGCGTTAGTTTCGAAATATTCATGAGTCATCGGGCTATTGATCTATGAGTCCCCGCGCGGATCACGTGCTTTCTGTTAGTGGGCGAGCTTGTCTATCACGCATCGTACACTTGGTGAGGCGGCGTGATTGGCTGGCGGCGCCCAGCATGCAGGTAGGCTGAGGTCAGCAGTTGTTCTTATCATGTGAGCTATCGCGCTGGAAAAGGCCAAGCCTATGTTGTGATAAATTAGCAGGTTTTTGCAAATACCTATGATTGCGCAGTAGCGGAATGCCGGTGTAAACCAGTCTGAACTGGTTTGCTGTCGTGGGGGGATAGAGCCCAATTAATGCAGTCGCAGATGCAAAGATCTGTAGCGCTGGTTTGTCGTGTGCTAAGTTGAAAGTTTGAGTCATAATCGTGGTTGATAGATTCAAGTACTCGTTTTTGAACTGGGTGTTTTATCAATTAAAATACAATCGAAAGTCAAAGACTTTACGCTACAAAACTGACAAGTCGACGGTTCGAAGTCCGATCGACTGACATTCGAAAGTTCTTTGTCGGATAATTGAAGACATCAAGTATACGAACTGCTGCCGAATGAGGCGCAATGACTTATGTAGCGCCTTTATATTACTTATTATATATGTGTGTATACGTGTATATATATGTATGTGTATATATATTATATATATCGACATTTATGTATATATTATATACATCGACATTTATATAGAGCCCTTTAGAGTTATCAGGGATCCAGAAGTTTAGTTATATGACGGATCTAATCGGGAATGAATTGTGAATAGTTTTAAGTTTCCCAAGAGACGGAAAGGCTTTCAGAGGTTCAAAAAGGCGCAATGAAATGTTCAGGTAATGCATAGAACAATACGCTATTCGTTTATTCATTAAGCACATTTATATAGCGCCCCTTGAAGATGTCGGGTCATACGTGCTCAAGAGGATCCTCGCTGTAGTGCAGGCAGCGTTTTGAGTGGTTTAAAAATCGCATCAATACGCATGCGCGTTTATACCACAGTCTGGATAAGGCTTTGTACAGGAATGATTTATTGTGAGCTCAACGACATGTAAAACGAATTCTATAGCGCATTTTATTCGTCGTATTATGGAAAACGCAGTACATCTTCACGAACTGTTGAACACGTCCAAGACCATCATTAATTACAAGTTATTAATTATGAATCGTTGTCATCAACGTTTCTGTTATGGAAACCTAATGTATGTATTATTATATTACGCACGTCAGTAGCGTATTGACAGCTGGAATCGTATTGTTCCGCTTTAGTGATGGATAGACTTGTATAAACGTTGATAATGTGATGTATTATTCCTGTAACGACACGGACAATCTATTGTTGCATTAGCCACGTTAGCCATTAAGCATTTCCCAATGAACGTTGATCATTGAGAACAAGGGGCATCATTGGTTAGAACAACTCATGCATACATGAATGATTACAGTTATAAGCCGCTGGATAATTGTCTAAGCTGGCGATAAAGATCGTCTTTGTTCTGTTCTGCTTATTTACTCTACGCTAATAGGCCTAATTACGTTTTATTTTGTATTTGACTGAGCGCCTTTGGATGAGCGGGTTCCCCCGACGTAGCATACTTGGGAGCTGGATAAATTTAAATATTATGATTACTGTTACGATTGAGTGCGGCTTGGTGGTCTATCGGTAACGCGTTTAGGCAATGATCATGCGGTTGCGGGTTCGACTCTTTGTAAGGACCCTGGGCAAGTTGTCTGCGCACACGTCAAGCAGTGGAATTTGATACCGGTGTAAGCTGGGGAGTAAATGGGTAGTCCTGCTATGCACTGGCCCCGTGTCCAGGACCTTGGGATTCATCCATTTACGGCTCAAGGGCATAAACAAAAAGAAATGAGCGCCTGCCTTACGTCTCACTTGTGGGGTATGGGATACTTTACTTTTTTACTATTACGATTAAGTTCACCATATGACGTTACGATGCTTTTATCTACCCGAAAAATGACGCGCTATATTCTATTCGACTGAAGCCTGGTCTACAATAGTTATATCATGATATCAATGGTATGGTAAGGAAAGTAAAGAAAGGTAAGCAAATGTAACGTAAGATTGTGTTACCTTTTTATACAGCAAGATACGTCATGTAACTGCAAATGTAAACCTCCGAAATTTATCAGCGCCACAAAAGAGCCGCGTAAGAGAAACCAGCATAAACTCCTGGCGCTATATCAAATCAAGTACGCAAGAGCAAGGTTGCTTGGTCAGTTTCAGAGGTGGGGGTGGTTCAGCCGGGGAGACAACATGGTACTACGGTGGAAATCGTTAATGATGGTGGCCATGGGATGATGCAGAAGAGTAAGCTTGAAATGTTCAATGTTCAGGCAATTACAATACTAGATGATTGTCAGTTTAGTTACAGAAAACATCATGTTACCAACATTTATACTTTTTTACTTTCACTTTAAAACTGTTTCATAACCGTTATTTTGATATCGTTCCATAAACAACTTATTTATTTAAGTTTTTATATAAGAGTCAAATAACATAGCGAAGGGATTCTAGTGACTAGAATACAACAGTATCCTGTTTGTAGCGAAAGTGAAAAAGCATAGAGAAAAGAAAAGCAAAATAAATTGAAACTGTTTGAAACCCGGAAAGCCATATTATTACTAATTTCCATTTGCGCTATTATGACAATTAAGAGAGTTATGAGTGACAAGTAGAAACTCGTGTAACGTGATTCGGGTAGTTTTATAAGAATAATCAAATAAATCTAATATATTAAATAATTCGTTTAACTTTGAATCAGATATTTGCATCTAGGTGATCTAAAACACACAGAATGTATAATTCATGCGACGATAAGTTGGATATTTCGATAAAAATAAACGAAGTTATGGGAAGTTACTCATACAAAGTTGATGGTAACGTTTCCACGAAAATAAATTGAAATATGAGAGAATAAATAATTCATGCAATGACGAGTCGACTAGCTCCATGAAAATAAATTGAATTGTAGAATCGACAATTCCTGTAGAGCTGAATCTTGTATTCCCAGGGCTTATCTGCCGGATTTGACCGATTTGCGGATACTTTAAGAGCCAATACACCGGCTTCATTAAAGTTTGTATAGTAGATTAGCCTAGATAAAATATTTGGGTTCACTTTCAATTTTCTAATAAGTCTGAGTAAGAATATGAGTGTTGTTCATTTTTATCGACGAATTTGCTATGGCTTTCTGTAATGATAGCGTTTTGGTAATTTTCAGGTTGACGCTTATTGTTATGATTATGACAGCAAAAATATTTCTTTTGCGAATACGATATCGTTTTAATCGTTTGTGTGAAAACGTTAAGCCAAGAAACAAGAGGCGTTAAAAACATGATTTTTGTGGAATAATGAAAAGAAAACGTTTAATTGGTCTACGGGGATGGCCACTATTTCTTAGAATAAAGAAGCCACGACACAATATATGAACTGCATTATATATTGTTTAGTTAGTTAAGTTTCTTGCACTTTCCACTGCAAATAATTTAAAAAGTTCGGTGACCAAATGATATGAATCAATCCCAAAATTAAAAAATGTAAGAAATGTGAATTTCTTGAAAAAATGTAAATTTTTTACTTCTATGTTTCAACTTTACATTCGGAAACGGATATGCGGAATGCATTATCAATTGAGGTGAACAAGCAAATAAGAAACTAGGTAATTAGATAATTAATTATTGGTAAATAAGATATTAAGTCATTAGGTAATTAAGGATTTGATAAATAAGTTTTATTTTCGCGTGGGTGCACATGTGGAATATCCCACAATGAATAATTATCTGCTGATAGGCCTGGGCTTGTTTAAGTTTAGGCCGATAGGCTGCAATTAGACCGCCTATGACAATAGAACTGATGGTCGTTATTTGACCCTCCCTGGCATTCGAGGCTAAATTTTCTTTTCCACTGTGAGCTTCATCGCGACAGCAACTTAAAACCGAGCTGCGTTTAGATGAAGTAAAAATAGAAACTGTGCAATTACGGATAACGAAGTAAAAATAGCAACAGATGAAAGAAAATAGAAACTGTGCAATTAGGATAACGAAGTAAAAATAGCAACAGATGAAACAAAATACCTGATTTCGGCGCAGATGTAGCAAACATCTGCTGCTGTAGTTTGGAGTTCATTCACTTAAAGTCTACTCCCACAGCTTAACTGCCACAAAATGTGTCTCTGTTTTGCAAATTGGCTGCAAAACTCCGATTGCGTTTTAAGATGAAAATGTATGCGTCATGACCAAGTCCAGTTGCCTGTCGACGCTGGGCTTTGGATTAGAATCCGAGTATGCATAGTGCAAATAGAAATACAAAAAAACAATACAACTGCATAACTACATACATAACATAACATTATATTACATAACATAACATAAATACATAAAATTACATAACAATACATAATATATACCTTACTTAACAACTATTTAATAATTAATAAGATACATTTCATAACAGTGCATAATATATACCTTACTTAACAACTAATTAATAATTAATAAGATACATTACATAACAGTACAGTACGGTTCAATACAATATAATGCAATTCATTCAATACAATGCAATCTCGCCTAACTCCGCTTTATTTTAACATTTTTACATTTTACAAAACTAAAGCACGTGTATTTCAACAACTTTAAGCATAAGCGATTTCAACCCTTGGTAGCTTATACTTTTAAAGGGTAACTGTAGAGAATAGAATTGCGGCGTTATAGGTTAACAATGTATATCGTTAGGGAGTTAGACATTAAATGGGTCTAAACTACCTTTAGGTATGGTAAGGAATTTCGTGAAGGAGCAATGCTGACATGTCCTTCCCCGAGTTTCGCGCAACCTCTTATCTTTTCGCCATGAAGAATCAGTTCTTCCCGGGGCCTCACAACAGGGTGGACCCGTGCCCTGAAATCGGATCTTGTGAGGTGGTATCTAAATCGAACGTTATGCGACTTTCTAGGAAGCGAACTTACCTGTGTTGTTTGTGTCTTTAGTATTTGGACAGACTCGTTTCCTTAACTGCACCGACTGGGTAGGCATCTAGCGTTAACCCATTTTACACAGACCTGTATTATGGGTCCTTTCCCGAGTTTCGCACAATTGATAATGCATTCCGCATATCCGTTTCCGAATGTAAAGTTGAAACATAGATGTAAAAAATTTACATTTTTTTCAAGAAATTCACATTTCTTACATTTTTTAATTTCGGGATTGATTCATATCATTTGGTCACCGAACTTTTTAAATTATTTGCAGTGGAAAGTGCAAGAAACTTCTTATCTTTCCGCTATCGGGAATCAGTCCGTCTCGCGACCTCGCAACAGGGTGAGACCGTACCATGAAATCGGGTCCTTTTGAGGCGGTATCTCAAACAGACAGCGGATCTTTCGGCTTTGACTTACCCGGGAACGCACTGACCAGTTTCTCCATCGGCACCGATGGAGTAAGCGTCTGTAACATTACCTCGTTGATTCATGCAGACTTGTTATTTACTTATTTATTTATCACGTACTGGACTTCCCGAGTTCCGCACAGCCTCTTACCCTCCCACTATGGGGACGCAGACTGTCTTGCGATCTTACAACGAGGTGGACCCTAACACTATCGGATCAGAGGATCCAGCCCCAGGATTCAGACAGTAATTGTTTCGGCTCTGACTCGGGAGCGCAATGATTAGTCATTTCCCAGACGCCCTCTCGTCCTCATATATATTTCGTAACTTGCCCCGAGTAATGGGTTTTGCTTGTGCACGCTATATTCACCCAGCACATGAATGTACTGCATGTGTCACTGACCAAATGATATCAGTTTGCCTTGACTCATGTACAGGCAGAGCGCCCATGTCGCCACTGTACGACTAAAGCCATGCATCAGGCGGCAGCCTTTAGTTAATCTCCCCTGCGCTATTTGCATCTTATAGTGTGGTTCAGACGAAGCTTATTCTTGTCCATGATATCTAATTACTATCTAGCGCTTTTCGTGGAAAAGACCTTGTCGCACAATATCTCGTGGTAGGGAACCCTAATACTAGCATCGATTGCTACAAGGGCACCCTAGATATTAGGGTGTGACGGCCTAAACGGACTGTCGGGACCTCTTTGATCGAGCGGCGTCCTAGGGACATTTAATTATAGGGCGGTGATGGACGTTGAAACGAAAAACTTATTAAACTCTGTTAATGAAACAAATCGTTAAAATGTTAGAAATAGACTAAAACGAACTGGACAACTTAAATAAAAACCATCATTTAATTCCTGCATCATTCAATATGCGACTATTATTAATCATAAAACCTACAATTATGGCATTGTGGACGGTCTGCCATACAATACCATATAATAAAATGCAACATTTACAACATAAAAATACAACGAAACACAACAATGGCTGTTAAACATGCGGCTTATACGACAGATTCGACTCCCAAGACAGCCAAATCATACAGGTAACCAACGGCGTAACTTCAAATTTCCGGTTCCCTGGCGATTACTCAATAGGGGCCCTACACGTACTTCGTCCGTTACAAGCGGGTCCTCTCATTTTCATATTTGGGGCCGGCCTTCTTCGCAGTTGCGGGCCAACAGGACCCATAGTTACACAAAAACAACTACCTTGACTAAGAGCTTAACGACATCGATTGATCTGCTGTTGTTGAACTGCGACACATCAGATATAAAACCAGACAGACCTGCAGTTTGCAAAGAACATAACATATCGACTGAAGGAACTCTTTTATGTTGAGTAATTCTTTATAGGCAAAATCATAAAGTAATAAAAGCTGCCACATAAATTTCCATATATTTATGACAATGCCCTTATTGATCCAGCACGCATCACGTAGTCCAGGCTACGGTAGTGGTAACGGTAATAAGAAATTTATATAGCACCGCTTCAAGAGAAACTAAACAAAGGCTCTCTCTGAGCTACTCTAAATGTTTAAGTTCATTTAAAACAAAACGTTCACCAGTTAGCAGACACAGACACTGCTCAGATGACTAAAAGAGTCACCACTGACTAACTCCTGCAGACACGCAGAACCCAACCAAGAGATTCCCATGCAGAGTTCATAGTTGACACTATGTTCAGAGTTCCAGGACTGCGGTGGGGGTAGAATTATTGCTGGTCCTTTAGTTACCTTCTCATTTCTCTCAGCTAAACAATCCATCTTAACAGCTCCTCTCCTCCTTCTCTCTCTGGTCTTCTGGCAACCGGACTTGATTCTTGACATGGCATTTTTGGACAACCCCATCGATTTGGCGCAGGCTTGTGAATCAGCTGGTGCCCTGCGCTTAGCTTTTAAGTAGCGCTTTAGAAATTTCGAGTTGGCGACTATGATTACTATTGTGCATTAAGTTAAGAAGTTTCCAGATTAGATTAGATTAGGTGAGATCAGATAAAATCCGATTCGGTCACGCAAGGAAGCTGCGGAATGTGATTAAATGCGCAGACACAAGTTGAGTGCAAGTATTCACCGGTTTTGATACATTCATCGGCTTTATTGTTATGTCGAAGTATCGGTTGGTTAGCGAATCTGACCTAATCTAATCTACTGTAATGTAATATAATGACTTCTATAGCGCCGTTCTATAGCTATCGACTCACGAAGCGCGCAAATGAGGGTGGCGCATTAAAGGAGAAACACAGATACGAGTCTGCCCTGACTTTCTATACTTCAAGCCAAATAATTTCCAGAAAAAGTTCCCCGGAGTTCTTCCCTCGAAGCCCGAGTTCAACTGCACACGCATAGCAAACATCTTTTGGATCTTGACCCTTTTGGATCTTGACCTGGAACCGAACCGTTTCGCCTGTCGATTTTGTTTTGACTGAGCGCGTGTGAATAAGCTGGTCCCGCAACGTGGCTTTCGTTGGGCGATGTAGAGATTTCGGAATTACGATTACGATACTTCTTATGATGTGTCAATTTAAAAACAGTGTATCAGCTGCAAGTCCTGTGTCGACAATCGTGCTAGAACGACTACAAAAAATATCGTTTTCCGACGAACAGCTATCTACGCAGCAAATGGTTGGACTGCATAACGTGTGGCTGGTGTATGCGTTGAGACAAGATGAATAGTCAGACTGAAGTCTCTATCGGTCACACGAGCATTACCTGTAGTAAGCAATATTTTCGTCTTTGGACCAAGATGAAAATGACAGTTTAACTGTCGCTATTTTTATACACATATTTACGCAAAGCCAGTCTACAAATCAAACAGAAAAATGGCGTAGGCAGTACAGAAGAAGCCTATGTACATGAATACGTAAAGTGAGGTGTGCCTCAACGCTTCAACGCTTCGCTAACCAACCGATACTTCGACATAACAATAAAGCCGGTGAATGTATTAAAACCGGTGAATACTTGCACTCAACTTGTGTCTGCGCATTTACTCACATTCCGTATCTTCCTTGCGTGACCGAAAGGACAATTTTCTGAACTTTGACCCCAGAGGCCGGCGTTTCAATAGTCTTGCGGCTCTGGCAATCCGTTCTAGGGTCTTGCAAACGGGGATGAAAGTTAGTTGGACAAGGGGCTCCACACGCTGTAAAATTCTAGATGTCAGCTGAGTGAGAGCGACCGGGAAAGGTGCTACTTTAATTGGCGGATAAATACATACGAAGAGTAAACGAAAGACAAACTGCCACTTTCATTTGTATTTGTGTATGCATGTAGATATGAATGTATGTATGTATGTATGTATGTATGTCTATGTAGGTATGTACGTATGTATGTATGTAGGCATGTATGCGTGTGTTTTTGTATGTATGTGTTTGTTATGTATGTAAGTAGCTATGTATGTGTTTTTGTACGTGTGTATGTGTGTATATGTTTTTGTGTGTACATATGTATACATGTATAAATGTATGTATGTATGTATGTGTTTTGTGTGTGTACGTATGTATACATGTATAAATGCATGTATGTATGTATGTGTTTGTGTATGTGTGTAGGTATGTGTGTGTTTGTGTATGTATGTATGATGAAGTGCAATTGGCCAGGCATTTACGCATCTGCATAACGAGCTTAAATTCAATGCATCTTCGCATGTGCAACCAATGCTCGATTTGTATGTATAGGCATGTATTTATGTATGTATGCATGTTTGTTGTGTGGTAGGTATGTAAATATTTATATATGTAAGCATGTATTTATGTATGTATTTATATATGCATCAGTGTACTTTTCTGCTATATTGACCTTGCATGAGAACACCTTCACAGAATGGGAAAAATAAATTTGCAGGAATTGCGTTCTGATGGCTAGCAGGCATAAAATGGGTCAAAATAAGTTCTTTGCATATTTATCTGCCTTGTTATGTTAGCCAACAAACTTCAAGTCCTTATGTAAAGTTTCGCTAGGTATGTTTATTTTCAATTTTATTATTATGATTTGCAACAAAAACTCAGTTAAATACGTCCCTTGGTGCCCGAACTCGCAATTGTGTACATCGATTTTTAAGCAAATGAACAAATCATGTGATATTTTTCTTAACCAGTGTCTATGGATATTGATGACAGCCTCAGAGATGTTTGAATACCCCAACCCAATTTTCGATTCTCATAAACATTCACAACCCCCAGTCCCGGCGACTTGGATCGAGCCAATCTGTAGGTAAAGTTAGCTTCAACTAGCAATTTCTTAGAAGTGGTAGCAAAGACAGTTACGTCTTTAAAAAAGTGTAACTTTTTTACTGCTTGTGATAAAAACACGTGGTTTTTCACAGAATTATACAGGAATTCCAGTCCAGTCTAATGCATTATCAAACTCGGTTTTGGTTTTGCTGACTTCGTGAGGGTTTCTCATGCATGATTACATATTCCTACGATTCCTACGCCTACGATTCCTCGCTCTGTCGATGGACATATGGCGTGTTAACAAATGCATTTTTTGCTTACTTACTTACTTACATGAACGTATATAACTTCAATAGCCTAATTGAAGTTGGAGTTCGTTAAGATAAAATTCATCTGTGAGCGAATGATGATTCGAATCGCTGGAAAAAACAATTGAGAGGATCTCACCTTTGACAGCTCCCTGAAAGGCGCTAATTAAATATCTGAATACATGCGTACGGGAACACCTAACACCTTGTAGATATACATATATACATATATATATATACGACTGTCGTTATTCGTTTCTAAGCATTTCCGGTGTAACGCGCGTCGTATAAACACTTGGTAGACACAATACGACACATACAGTGTTGTATACGTTAGAGTTTGTTAAGAGCACGGCAAGATCATCCACTTAATTCGCACCCTGGAGCTTGGGTCGAAGAGATGGACGTTACCAGGCTCACGTACGACCAGGGACGCCCCTGCCCCCTCGTGGAGAGGTAGCCTCTACCTGTACGCAATTCCTATTGATTGCTGCGTTCCGTTTCGCGTTTTCGTGCGTAAGTTGCGTGTACCTCGGCTTTTAGTTTGTGTTGATAAGACTTCATTATCTTTGGTAATAGGAAGCGACTGAGATCAGCAACAATTAGAGACGATATTACAGACACTGTGTCATGCAGAGAAGACATACCAGGCGATATGTAAGATTACGATTACGGTTACGAAGATGCTTCTTGCATAAAAGTCTTCCTCCAGCGCCGAAAGGAGCCATACTGTGTACGAAATTCAATTGCAAAAGGAATATTTGTACTTATTACATATTAAACAAATTACAAATACACAAAGAATAATTTGTGTGTTGCGCAAGCGGAAAATAAATAGCTCGTATATCTATGGAACTGGTGTTTCATATTATCCTTTCAAAGAACCTTTCAAATAGCTGACACATGGCTATCTGACAGCTTTTAACAGACGCATTTTAAGACAATCTAAAAATATCTCTTGATACGTTCGGGGGTTCTGTTTCCTTCATCTGAAACCCTCTACCTCCTAATGTTCGCAACTCTCTTGCGGAGACCATTCGTCGCTAACTTGTAAAAATTCTCGCATGTTTCGAGTTACATGCGGAAAAAGTCGCAGTGATTTCCATTCGAGCACATGAGTAATACTCAAGATCCTCCTCATGACCCTTCCTATCACCTACAAGTGAAGATCTCGACGGCCAAGGGAGCGTTGGCTCTATAGACACGCCGCTGCGGTCTTGTGAGGGAATTAACACGGCGAGTCAGTACACCATTGGCCGTCTCAGCAGAATGATTCGATTAGAATTATTTAGACTCCCTTGCGATTTCCTGGAAAATTACTGTGAGGTATCTTAGTTTTCCATTAAGGTACCTGCCCTAAAGTATCTGTCATGATTATTGCTTGTGGCTGAGCTGTAGTGAGAGGTGAGGGCACGTGCTGCTTGGAAGCTCATTCACTCACTTGTGTTTAAGCAGGCGAGGGTATGGGCTTGAGTGCAATATGTGTATATATGTTGTGTTTTTATATAGATTTGAAGTCAGTAATAATTCGGTCTTCGAAATGGTGACTGTTGAAAGGTTATTATAGAAATTGTACGTGTTTAAATGATAACTTGTTTGTTTAAACAAGAGATTTTGATGCAGCGAGAAAGGGAATAACGTTATGTCTCATGTGGCGATGGACCGCTTTCTGCGGCATCCAGTTGTTTTATGTAGCTTTAGGGCGTGAAGTTCAGTCGATAGAATAGGGATTGACATTAACCTTCGAACATTAACATGCACAGTGCCTTGTGCATTATTATAACGGAGCTGCAGAAGTAACAAGATTGCATTCGATTAGGGACAAAGATACGCATAGTAGGGGCAAATGCTACCTTTGGAAACCTTGAGAAGGTTTGAAATTGAAAACAGATGTAGTTTGAAGATCATCTATGATGTAGTTTCTTCATCACGCGCTTTCATTTACTATGTATGTATATATACACTTCCTTTTGTATATGCATCGTAGCTTATATATATTATATGCATCGTAGCTTATATATATTATATGCATCGTAGCTTATATATATATATATATATATATATATATATATATATCTGACCCATCTTACGAACTTGCCATCAGTTCACCCCTTGCAATCTCTGCGCGGGCGCGGGTCTTCCACTCAAAACTTAAAGCACTCCTCTTCCGCAGTTCCTATCCAGATTCCTCTTCTTCCCCTTATCTATCCTGCTGATCCAATTCCAAATACCACCCACCGTAGACGTCTTACTGCCTGTCTGACTCTTGGATCTTGACGTGGAACCGAACCCTTCTTGGCTATCGATTTTGTTTTGACCGAGCGCCTGTGAATAAGCTGGTTCCCGCGACTTAAAGTTCGTTGGGCGCTGCAGAAATCTCGAGTTTAGATTACGATTACGAAGACGGTCTAAGATGTAGTTTCTACGTCATATGTCTTAAATGACTGTATGTGATATATACAGATATATATACTACATTGCACTATATGTAGTATATGCAACGCAGTTCATGTATATAGATAGACATGGCCCTATTTTCTTGTTTTGAATGCTATTCCATGATGTGCAGCCCCAGTTAAGTAAAGATATGTTCGACATAGGTAGGGAATAATCCCTTCCGTCCATTGTCACCCGTGTCGCCCAAACGAGCATGCACGATAAGCCCAAAACTACCGTGTCATTATTATGTCCAGCAGTTGACAAAAGTATCCCAAGATGGCGATCAATTGTAACCAAACAAGGCTTGTTTCGAGTGAGGAGCTACGATGCCGACAAAAACAAGACCTGCACGCACAGATCAATCGAGATGCTGGTCCACATTCCAATCATATCGACCTTCATTGTGGTTCTTGCCGAGTACAGTTCTGATCCATTCCAGAGGAATTTCTATAGCTCCGCTGTCGCAGCGCATAAAGCATCAGCATTCTCGTGCACTGGACCGCTATTCTGGAGCCATCTGCCACTGAAAAGACTTTTTGTTCCATCAGAGACTGCAGAAGAAATACTTAGAAGTCTCATAATTTTAGATCTGTTGTGTAGCTAACGTTTGACTACTCCGCTCACCGTACATTCTCGGGATTTGGACCGTCGCTTTAGAACACTTTTCCATTGAACATTAGCCCTTTGAAATAGATAAAGAGACGTCTTTATTAGGTCTAAAAATGCGCTGTATAATTATTTAGATAATATCACATGGCTGTGTTTCATCGCCTGTAGAGTAGCCCTAAAGGAGCAATATATATAATCAGATACGCATATAAATGCAGGTATAATCGATAGGCACTTTAGAGTGCATATCGAGTTCCAATTTCAACAATTTTTACAGAATCATTGAAGACCATTATTGTTGAACAGGAGCATGGAATCAGAAATTATAATTTGTCCCCTTAAGGGGTTTTTGAGTGCAAACAATTATATGCCAATTACAGAAGTCGGAGCATTCAGAATGAAACCGAAAACGTTCGTTCTTCCCTTGCTTATTGTTCAATTCAGAAACTGAACCGGTTCGCTAAGAATTTAGGTTCAGGCGAAGCGTTCAGATTTTAATTAGGGGCAGTGTTTTTTGTTAAGAATTTAGACAGAAATTGAATTCAAATTTCAGATTTCAGAACTGAGTTTAAACAGAGTATGTATTTAACTCAAGTTCATTTTAAGGTTCAGTTTACCCTATTGTTTGGTTCAATTCTTAATGCAACCTTCAATTTAATTCAGACTTAATTTCACCAATCAGTGCAGCAGTTAATTCAAAATCGGACTCAACTGAAGAAGATGAAGAATGCGAAGAAGAAGAAGAAGACTGCGAAGAAGAAGAAGAAGAATGCGAAGAAGAAGAACGCGATGAAGAGGAAGAATGCGAAGAAGAAGAAGAAGAATGCTATGAAGAAGAAGAAGAATGCGAAGAAGAAGATGAAGAATGCGAAGAAGAAGATGAAGAATGCGAAGAAGAAGATGAAGAATGCGAAGAAGAAGAAGAAGAATGCGATGAAGAAGAACGCGAAGAAGAAGAACGCGATGAAGAGGAAGAATGCGAAGAAGAAGAATGCGAAGAAGAAGAAGAAGAATGCGAAGAAGAAGAAGAAGAATGCTATGAAGAAGATGAAGAATGCGAAGAAGAAGAAGAAGAATGCGAAGAAGAACGCGAAGAAGAACGTGAAAAACGCGAATAAGAAGAAGAAGAAGAAGAAGAAGAAGAAGGTAATGATAATGAAGAGGAGGAAGAAAAAGAAGGAGTAATTCCTCATGCCCCGAGAGGCAGCCGTGGGTATGAAGTGTTAGCGACTTCACGTTTCTTAGCCTCGGTATATACACCACTCTTCTCCCTCAGCGTCTAATTTTCCCACCGACAGCATACGGTCAGTGTACTTACTTCATAGCTGAGCTCTTTAGTGTGTGCAAGCGGGGCTTAAATCTCTATATATCTTTCTGCCGTGGGGAAAATTTGAACCCCAGACTTCTAACCACACTACCGCCCATCCTTAACCACTCAGAAATGAGCTTGCCTAAAAATACAGACAAAAGATTGTTTTTTAAAAGAAATAAGTTTTTAATGCGGATAAATTTTGGCGGTGACTAAAGGTGATCGATATTAGCCTAAAGTTTATACCCCAGCCGAGTCCTATACATAGTCACGAAAATCTCATTTGTCATCGCTCAGCTGACCTTAAACGTCTTTCGGTATAAATTGCATTCACACCTGGTGTTAAGTGCGTAGTTTCCTGAGCAGTAAGTCGGTTTTTGACTCGGCTGCGGCTAAACTTGATGTATCTACCAATCGAACGAATTGCGAGTTTAAACCCTATCGATCCACTCCTTCAGCCTATGTGTACCAAACAACATCGATCTCCAAATGCCCAGAGAACCTTAACGGAGTACAGATGTCCGCTATGTTATTGATACATAATTAAATATTCGTAAACTCGTGCAATACGATTCAGAATGGTTTCTAGCACGACGTGCTATCTCGGTCGCGAAACATGTATTTATGGCGAACACGGATTTCAGGCAATTTCTGCTCCAACACGCATTCAGATCAAAAGCCGATTACTAATATAATTTACGACCTGACTTTAAATGCGATAAAGCCAGCTGGTTGATGTAAAACTTTAGTCGTGCTGCGCATATATAGGATGTCCTTCAAGCATCTGTTGCTGTTTTACGAGTTCGTTGAAGCAGACGTTGTATGACTAATCATATTTTACAAGGTACTGAAAACACCATTTATGAATTGAGTCATAAGGATGCAACGCTTTTCGGTTGCAACAGAAAATATCTGATTGTTGTTGTTGTTGTATTAGTTTGTATTTGCCATCGACTGCTTTCAGTTGACTAAGACAATAGCTATTCACTAACACAATAGCTTTTCTACTGGATTAAACAACGAGACTCGTTTATCGCTAGTTTAACAGTGACCAGATATGATTACGCTGTCTCTCTGCCTTACGATTACGATTACGCGTGTCGCCGCAGTTATACCAGGTAAATATACGTAGTTTGTTCTGTTACAGAAGCGCTATATAAGCTATCAAATACAATACAATGTGTCGATGCAAATTTGGAGGTTGGAGAGGTTATCCTGTTGATGAATTGCTGTGATCGTGTTTGCCCCTCACCTCAATGATCCTTCGCTCTCGGGACCCCACTACTGATAGCTTCCAAAGAGGCTCGTACACATGCGCTACATTGTCTGTTTTAGTATGAAGTCTTAGCTGGGTGTAATGTAATGTAAAACAAACAATTTCTTGAATATCTTAAGTAGCGAGCTACTTCTAAAGTAACGCCCACTCTAAGAAACCGTTATAGTAGTTGCACTTAGGGGAGGCGCTCCTTTTCTACTTTGAGCCTTGGGTGGACAAATCGCTTGATCCTGTACACGGGGCGAGTGTATACCGCAACACTTGTCTTTTACTCCCCAGCTTAAGCCGCTATCTAATTCTACTGCTTAGTTACAGAGGCACATGTGTGCTAGAATAACTTGTTCAGGGTCGTTGCACGGTGTCCGCTCGGTAGACTCGAACCTTCAATCGTTGGCTTATAGATCAAGCGCGTTACACATTTGACCACCGTGTCTCAAACACCTACTGGAGTGCCTTGGGCCAAGAAATATCAGTGAAATCTTAATCGTAATTGAACATATACGGCTCAAAACTATGCGGCTCAAATTCAGGTGTACTGACATTGCGCGCGTTATAAGTACTGTAATAAATAAATAAATAAATAAAATATTGCTCCTCTTCAAGAAAACTACTCAGAGGTCTTGCCGACCTGACAAACGCTAGAAAATATAGCCATCAAATGTGAATGCCTTGTGACCTTATGACCCTGCAGGTTCCAATCTCTACCTGGTGGGACTATACTCAGTCTCGCTTTCCGTCTTAGCCACCCATTGAATGCCTTGGCTCAGACTCTTTGGATTTCTACCTGGTCCTGAAACTCAGGATGCGGCTTGTGATGAGCCGCTGCAAACAGGCGGGAAACTGATTGGTTGATTGATTGGTTGATTGATCGATTGATTGACTATTTTACTGATCCCAAATTCAACATATCAGGTTACACATAAAACGTACAGTTAGCTAGGATAGAAAAGGCAAACCCAGAAGGGACCGGCTGGGAGATAACTTGACCTGGTGGGGGATTTCCTTGCCCCTACACACTGCACCTTGCTGAAACTAACCCAACAGCTTGGCTGTTGTGGATTTGATTTGATAAAGCGCCTGTAAATGAGCAAGATTTAAAAGGAAAAAGCAAGGAAGTATCACGCCTACGCTGGATAGCCAAGCTAAGTGAAAACGCAACAATACTTGGACTAAACGTGAAAAAAGCCCTAGATCTGACAAATAACCGAATAGAATGGAAGTCATTTATTCGCCCCCATCGCGTTAGGAATTGATGATGATGAAGAAGATGATGATGAAGAAGATGATGTTGATGATGATGAAGAAGAAGATGATGATGATGACGATGATGAAAAGCTAGTCTCTTGCACAGATTTTGAATGGCGTTGAGAAATTTCGCCGATATAACCTGAATTTAATTACAACGTAAACTTTCAGAGCAGAATGTTGCTTTGTTTATTTGGATTCATGCCAGCTGAAATTTGAAATATTCAGAAACTTCGACTTGTTATCGCAAAACAGTGTGGCTGTATTTTTGTCCCAAGCCATAGAACGCTTCGTGTAATAAGCGCTCTTGAACGCTCCGGTCACGGTGGGCATCGCATGCTCAAGTGTTTTGCTATACAGCTGCTTACTGTTATTTTGCATTTGAAAAGGATAACGTTGAGGCATTTGGCACTTTGCCAGTAGATATTGGACTTGCGCCAGCAATGACAAATATGAGTCTCAATAGCGTCGTTTTACTTTATAGCCGTGATTGGAGACGCCCTGCTTTCAAAGCGTTTACAAGTTAAGCTAATACACTGCACCTTATGCTGACTACTTTTCTCTAGACATTGAACGCAGTCTTCAGCATGGATTAGTTGCAAAAGTGATGGTGTGAAATTGCTCTACCTAAAACCAGGGTCGTAAAGTCTTTGTGTGTTGTATGTTGTACCTCAATCGAGTTCTGACTACCCTGTGTGTTTCCTTTATGGCGACATCATCCATCAGAGAGATTTATCCCCCGATTTTTTTGTCCAAAGACGGCGCGCATCAAATCGCTAACAACACCGACTGCCACATACCTTCGTGGTTCACCAGCGATGCGTGAAGCGTAACGCGGAGAGGCGCACATTACGTTGACGAAAATAGCAACAGTTTCTAAATTCCAACACGACTCTTTATATATTTGCTTATCTTATCGGCTCTGTAGGCTACTCAGGTTTTGCTCTGTGCGTTACACGCGAAAGGCCGCTTGTGTATATTCTCTAGGAATGTCTCATCGCCTCACCTGAGCTTTCAGGTCTAATAGCTTCTCGCTGCTCTTACGACAAAAGTCTTTCAAGTTTATAACAAGCACAGCGCAGGAGAAATAGACTCAAGTTAAGGCTATAGAGTGGATCGACGTGTTTTACTTCAAACCAGGTAAATTTAGATTTAAATTTCTTGCTATTGTTTTGTTAGTCGAACAGGGTAATGACATATGTAAGCAGACAGACAGACAGACAGACAGACAGACAGACAGACAGCTTCAAGGGAAAGAGGTGAAGACGTACGGTAGAAAAACATCCCAACAGACTTAGGCGCGAACGTAAATATTGAAGCTAGACTATAGTTATAACATTATTATTATTATTATTATTATTTAAGTTATTATTATTTTTGGAAGTAAACGAATGTTCGCCGAAATATCGACTTTGTTCATGGTTAACCTATGCGTAACCTATTGTTTGTTATCCGTTAATGAGACCTATAGATTGTCGCTTAGGCTTAGGCTGCCATCTGTCTCCTTATTTTTCCAAGCCGAGGTGTCCAAAACGGAGAGTGAGTCTGCTTTACCTGCCATCTATATCCTATTATTATTATTATTATTATTATTATTATTATTATTATTATTAGTAGTAGTAGTAGTAGTAGTAGTAGTAGTAGTAGTAGTAGTAGTAGTAGTAGTAGTGGTAGTAGTAGTAGTAGTAGTAGTAGTAATAGTAGTAGTTGTTGTTGTTGTAGTTGTAATCAGATACTTATATCGTACAAATTTATGAATTCACCTCAAAAGCTTGGGCAGCTGCAGAAAAGAAAAATGAAAGAAGAGAAAGGGAAGGATCCCTAAAAGCTGGTGGTAGTGAATTCCACAGATGTTGACCAGCATGTGAAAAGGCACATGATGCCATGATGCTAATGAGCCATTGCAGAGAATACTTTGGGACTATTGGCGAAGCAGTGTCCCACTTGTTTCGCTGATGTATGGGCCAAACTAGAAGACTATTGATTATTATGAACGGGACTTCTATGAACGGAGGCCGAAATGTCTAGTCCGCTGTTTACGAAGTTTGCGCAATGCTTTGTTGCCGTTCTTATGACATCAGTCATGTTTACAACTAACCGTTTACGCACTGTACTTTTACCGTGCATGGTTGATAAGGTTTCATATAAGTACAGCTTGCGATATACGAAGAGGGAAGGTAACTGTAAGGTAAGGTATCTTTAAGATAAGACAACTGTAAGGTAAGGCATCTGCAAGGCAAAGTATGTTAAGACAAGGTCAGGGAATGTGGGCATAATCGTCGTTTATGGGTCAATATTTCTGTGCGTATCAACGTCTTAACGACCAATTTTCGTTTTCCCATGACATGTAGCGTTTTAGTTGCAGGCGTTGGGGTGGTTCGCCCCCGCGCCCCTCTTTGTTATATGCTGGCGCCCCTCAGGCCAGCCCCGTGCATGTTCGATTGCCAGAATGTGGCGCCCCTCAGGAAATGCCCTTGCCTACACGAAAGCAATCCTGGATCCGCCACTGACTATAACTAGATCCTGTCGTGCCATAGCATATTGCGGGCGTCCTTCTGGTCCAGACTTCGATTGCATTGTCGTACTGCTTTATTTGACTGAATACATTTCTGCCTACCTTAAAACGCCCTTGTTTAGATATTCATATTAGATATACACGTGTGCAGTGCTTATGCGAGGTATTTAAAAAGGCACTATACTAAGTATCTTGATACATACATACATTCGTACATGCATGCATACTTACATACATACACACATACATACACAAATACATACATACATACAAATGCATGCATACACACATTCACACATACATACATACATGCATTCATATACATACATACACACATAAGCAGCATGGCATAAATAATACTTAAACTCTTCTCTTGCAAGGTTTCTGGCAGGGTTCCTTATTCTGCGGATTTTTTTAGATGAATTCGTTACGACTGTTTTTACTTTTGCTTAGTCGAACAACTTGTTAGTCAGTCTTTATGACGATACTGAACGTCTCAGTTTGGCTAAGTGTTTTCTTGTTTCGGCTTCACTACTGAACGAACGCTTAACCTACGCATTTGATTTTCATTAACAATAGCCCGACTGTATCCATTATACAATATTAAATACTGCTGCTCAGAGGCGTCTCAGCTTCTGATTTGTATGCGTAGAGCTTTGAAAACATTTTACAGCGCATTTAAATGTTAGCTCTTTGCTACTCGGGCCGAATAAATTATGGCTGCAGATTCAGGTTGGTGTTCGTTCCCTTTTCCGCAAGTTTTCCGATTGAAATGCACCACATGTTGAAGAAATACATATATTCCGAAAATGTCCTCTAAGTTGTTCTGAAGATTGGAATATACATAGAAGACAATGGAAAGTCTGTTATTGAATAAATTTTTGGACTACGAAGTGTCTAGATGTGTTTATTGAGTGTTGTGTTTGTTTCGCTATATCAGCATTTGACGTCACGTGACATTGGCGCAAACGGAGTGAATCTGCTTCTATGGAAAACAAAAAATTAATATTCGTTCTGTTTCTAGATTTGCATTTTCTATGTTTTCCTTAAAAATTACTTTATACTGACTGTATGCGACTACCCCACATGCAAAACTCCGCTGGCCTACTGACAACATGCCATTAGAACGCATGTGAATATCCACTGACATAATAATGACATTATGCTACCATAACATGTGAATATCCACTGACATAATGATAGTATGCTACCATAACATGTTAATATTCGCTGGCATATCGACAGTATGCATTTACCGCAAATGTGAATATCCGCTGGTATACTGACTGTATGCCACTGTAACACATGTGAATACCTGCTGTTATACTGACAGTTTGCAATTATAGCGTATGTCTTGTTGTAAGTATGGTAGACCATGCACAGATAGTGATATGCAATAACTTTTTACCGACCAAAATCTGGATTTTTTACCGGTAGAAAAATCCGCTTTATATTTTACCGTGGTAAAATATGATAAAAATGGTTTAAATGTTTGTATGCTTCACGTTATCTTTATTTGCATTCATTGTTTATCAGACTGGATACTGTTACTGCCAGTAATCTCTTCCACCTGTCTTCAGCTTCTTCAAATCAGCAACTATGTCTGAAATTAATAACCTCAGTGTGTGCTCTGGAGACGATTTCAACTGCTCTTCTTAAGGAAGATGCTGTGATGTTTTGGACCATGTCATTGTTACCCTCACCATCGCTGAAGGTTGTTTTCCTTCTTGCTACCCACACACTTTAGTTCAGGGGTGTCCAACCTTTTTGGATGCCATTTTCCGGGGATTCGGGATCGAAGAATCAATTTCGTCATTATTAAGATCCGTTTCAAAAGTTGTTGTGCACATACTCACAAAACTAATGTAATAATCGTACTAATTACAATAATAACAAATTTGCCTACATTAGGATAAATTACTAGACTGCATGCTCAACTCTTTCCTGGATACTGAAAGTAGTAATGAGATACTTGGTATTGCTTTTGCTTATGAAAGTAATCTACTTCTGCTACAACAGCTGATGTGCCTATTCATAGCATCGCAATTAAATGTCTATTTTTAGCAATAGCGTTGAATTCGTGTTAATATTTTGCATTGTAGAGAAATGATGTAGTTAGCCTAGGCTTAAGTATTTGGTCTGATAGAACTGGAAACGGTTCTAGGAAAATATAGTTTCTGTGCACTGCTAAAAAATTACGTGTTTCGGTGAAAGCTTTTTCTATATCACTGCTATTCTGAATCTCAGTAAGTTACAGTTGATATGCTTTTGGAGCATCAGCTGGATCAGTTTCAAGCGGATCTCCAAACAGCTTCATCTAATTGTCGTGTTCGTTTGAGTGTTTCAATCTCTGTGTAAATTCACCCAAGAGATTTGCAAGTAACTGAGAATGCTCGCCAAGGTTTACTGTTTCAAAAGGCCTGGTAGAAAGTGTTGGGAAATGCACAACTTTCCTTAGACTCGTATGTTCATTAATAATTTGCTACTTTTAAGTGAATGTAACTTTACCGGCTTTTCATTGTTTAAGTCCGCATCTGAGCTTAGTGAATTGCTTAGGATAAAAACATTCCTTACAATTTGTGACAGTGGACGAATATACAGTAGGCTTTGTTATAAGAACTTATTATGTGGACACAAACTTTGGTCAATAAATCAATACTAGGGCATTGTTACTGTTGATCTCAGTATTTTGCTGAAACTTATAAATGATTAAACAAGTATGTCTAACGTAACCAATAGAATACGTAACCATTCCGACCAGTAAAAAATCCGGATTTTTACCGCAAAAATATTTTAGCGGTAAACTTGCATCATTACACAAAACTACAATTATGTTTCAACGTTAGCAGGTGAAATGTCGAAGAACAATGTATTAATAAAGTGCCAAATTGATGACACTGACGTATATTTCGCGAATGTGATAGAAACTCATCATGTGGAGATAATAAAAAGTTCACTTAAAATCTCTTTTATTGGAAATATTTGCACACAATTTGTGAGCATCTCTCAAACAGGAGTAATGCAGAAATTGCAATTTGTTGTGCCAGTAAAATACTCGATGAAACGTAGAAATTGAAAATACGACAGGTTATGTCTTGTGAAATAGACCAATTTTGTTGTCGTAAACAACGCTTCAGCGAGTATTAATGTCAGAAGCTCGTACATTCAGAGATAAGTGCGATGTTGTTGATAACATTTATGCATAAAATCGTCAGTTTTTGATGTATCGAAGCAGTAAGTCACTGATATAGAGTCAATTGACAGGTTTAAGCTTTAATATGTTGAGTCTTAGAAATTATTACATCAGCCATAGGTACGTCGATCGTAAAAGAATAGACAAATAAGATCACACAAGTTAAGGTAAGGCAAGATAAAATGACAAAAGGGAACTGGTTAAGATACGGTATGGGGTGCAATAAGGTAAGGTTAGGTTAGGTATAATCACTTATTGCACTGGATAGCAAACTTTTTTAGCATTTGTACAGATTTAAGATTGTGTTATGGTTTAAGGATCAGTGCTTGGGATGCTGCTGTTTATAATTTTATTAACGATATAGGTGAAGGGATCTTATCTAAACTTTCAAAGTTTGTGGATAATACGAAACTTTGTAGTACAGTGGTGGATATTTAGAAGAAGCAGAGATACTGCAAGAGGATACAACACTTGAAATAGTCACAGTACTGGCAGATGCTATTAATTAGGAAATGTTCTAGGTGATGCCCATGAGGGTGAGAAACAAGATTTCTTATACGAAATGTGGGAATAAGGTATTGAAAGTGAGTGAGGAAGAAAGGGACTTGGAAATGATTATACACATGAATGAAGAACTTTTAACGCAATGTGCTAAAGCGGCGAAAAAAGCTTACTCAACCTTAGGTATAATCTAAAGGACAATAGCTAGCAGAGACAAGAATATAATACTGAGATTGTGCAAATCGCTGGTATGGCCGCATTTTGAATACTGCATCCAGGTATGGAATCCTTGCCTGAAATATGACCTATGTCAACTGGAGAAAGTGCAGAGGAGAGCTACCTTAGTCATTTTGGGTTACAAGGATCTGAGCTATGAAGAAAGGTTGCAAAGGTGAGGACTAACAACACTGGAGGGAAGGATGAACAAAAGGAGACCTAACTGAAGATTATGAGATCATCACTGGATATGAGACTTCACAGAGGGAGAGCTTCTTTGAATTAGCACTGAAAAAGGCAATTCGAGGCCATAGATACAAATTATGAAACCAAAAGGAACATTATGGCAGAGATTACTTACAGTAGTCCAAGAGTTGTACATTTGTGGAATAGTTTGGATGCTAGAACTGTCTGAGTGAACACAAGTTGTAGTTTGGATGATATTACTGTCACAGCAAACACTATTACAAGCTTTAGGACGAAGCTAAGAAGGACTGGTTACTGAGCATTCCTTGTTAATTTTCAGGAATTCTAACACAGATTATATGTCCTCTAAACCATTTAAAACTCTTAAAAGTCTTGTTATGTTATGATTCCTCATCTATATACGTACATACGTACGTATGTGTGTATTTATTTATGTATGTATTTACATGTATTTATGTTTGGATGAATTACATAAGACAATATGAAGGGATTTTAGTGCCAATATCCCTGTGGCTTAGCTTTTCATCTACAAACACGGAACACTCGAATTGAGTTACTGTGTTCAAGTGTATCCTACTGGTATCACAATCTTCATGACATTCGATCCCCATTAGTGCGATTAACAGCTGCAAACACACCGAACAAAATTTAACACTGCGTACCGGGGTTAATGCTACAAGGAAGTTATGTTTTGGGTTTTCCGTCTTGCAGAATAGCCTTCTCGGAAGTCTGTGGACCAATGGCTGGTCTCAGATAAGATAGTAAGTAGTTCTTCCATAAGTTACACAAGGATAAATTTATTAGCTTCTTCTTCCTCGTCAGAAAAGAACTTTAGCTATATTTTGAGACATTGTCCTAGCGATTTCGTTATCGAAAAAGACAGTTATCTGTTAAGGTAATTATCGAGTATCATACTGAATATGAGATCTTGGTTGTTCTTTATTGCATGTGTCTAATTTATTTTCCAATAGTATTAAATTTTGGATCATCAGATATTCAAAATTTATTTCACTTGATATTACTGTTCTGTAGTTTCAAAACAGACAGTTGCAAAAATTGTTTACATTTCACATGAATAGTCTTTTCAGCTAGCCCAGCGTTTATCTCTTTTAGATTTGCCCGTTTATAATGACCATATTTATATTGAAGTAATAATTTCCCACGATCGACCATGATATCCATACTGTTCAGTAATCGTAAACATAAACCAGAGATTTCTACAACACCAACGAAAGCCACATGTAAGTCGTGGGAACCAGCCTATTCACAGGCGCTGAGTCAAAACAAAATCGATAGCCAGGAAAGGTCAGAATCGGTTCCAGGTCAAGATAGAAGAGTCAGACAGGCAGGCAGTCAACGGCTACGATGGATGGTAGTTAGAACTGGAGGGAAATGATAGATAACTGGAAGAGGAGGAATCAGGGTAGGATTCATGGAAGAGGAATGTACACGGGCTTCTTCTTTTGACGAACGATCTGACTCAGATCATTACTGCTCCACGGAAGCGCAGATTCATGAGTGTGCAGGTGACATTCAACTTTTCCCCGCCGAGTGACTTCCTGGTGACGTACTTGCCTCTCATGCATAGAGGGGCACGGTAGCCTATTGGAAAGAGTGCTCGGCTTGTAACGCGGAAAGTACGGGTTCGAAACTCCCCTGAGACGGTTACTGTGTAGGGACCTTGAGCAAGTCCTTCACTCACAATTGATCGGCGCCATCGATTGATGCTAAGTCATTAGATAGTGGCGCCTAATAAATGCAGAAATAGCAATAACTCCAGTGTTTCGTCTGTGCAGCTTTTTAACCGAAGTAGAGATACAGATGCGTGTAAATTTACTTGGCCTGAAACAGCGAAGACGCAGAATGTGTGGTCGAAGGAGGAGTGATAAAGTCACGATTTTCTGACTAGAATCAACAGCACATCGTCCCCTATGACCTGGACGAGTTTCAGGACGGAGAGCTATCAATGTCGTGTGACCATTATCATTAGATCATGTGAACTTCCAATGCAGCCCTGCTTCTATCAGTGACTTTTGGATCTTGAGCTGGAAGCGAAACCTTTTGCCTGTCGATTTTGTTTTGACTCAGCTCCTGTGAATAAGCTGGTCCCCGTGACGTGGCTTTCGTTGGGCGCTGTAGAAATCTCGAGATTACGGTTACGATTACGATTACGAACTGCGTCAAATACGGTCATATGGTCTATGGTTTAGAGTCGTAGTGATTCTCGTTAAACATGCCAAAAATGCTTCCATCTGTCAGAATATGCGACAAACATTGCACTGCCTTCCTGTTGTGGAACGAATGAACACTCACAATATTCTTGCCGGAACAGGTCTTACTTGTCGGTATTGTCACGGGATACATGAGATAGTTTTATGTTCGAGTTGTGTATCAACTACATCGGCGATTGTTGCTCTCTGCTGCCGGTTGTGAATAGCAGATGCCAAGCTTCCGCACACCTACTCAAGCCCAAAGCATTTTCTCCTGTGTCAGACCATTTTCTTGGAAAAATTCCTTCATTGCATTTGTCTACTGTATCAATTCACTCTGCTCCGCATATATTTTCAACCGGTCTGCTTAGATTAGAAAGATAGCTAATCACGTGGTCATCGCGGGATAAATGATTTCGAAATAAGTGGACGTGTTTGATGAAATATCTTCAGCTACTCACTTCAAGATTATATGCTTCAGTTTAACCAAATCAGAACGAAATTCCGTTAGAAACTGCCTTAGGTCATGACCCAACAGGTTACATAAAAGTTTCTAGTAATTTTTTCCAGTCTGAAAACATACAACATGCTTTTTACTTACTTTCTAGAAAACAGTGAAATTCTAAGAATCTCTTATCGGTTTTATGTTTTTCACATCTGAAACAAAAATATCAAGATAAGGTTTTGTTCGATGCGCATTTGAAGTTAACACGAAAAACCAGTTGAAACAAGTTGGTTTTAAAATATTACACCAGTAAAACTTCGTCGCTGGTCTGAGATTAAGACAATAAAGTTTGGAAATGTCGTAAGACAGAGAAAATGTACTAATCATGTCATTTAGAGGTGGAATATATGTGCTAAATTATATCACTTAGAGGTGGAATATATGTGCTAAATTATATCACTTAGAGGTGGAATATATGTGCTAAATTATATCACTTAGAGGTGGAAACCATGAAATAGAATACCTTACAACACGATGGGAAACGATGCAATACAATCAAACCAAAAAACACCACACAATGCAATAGGCTTCTGCTTAAATTCGTTAATGCCTCTTTACAAGTAGTTCAGAGGTGGAATATGTGTGCTAAATCATATTATACATGGTAAATTATGTGATAAGTCAAAGATCAAGATGACTGTTGAATGAGTTGCGTGCTTTCGCGTTAAAATATTCCAATTACAATTTCTTTTTCTGTAGGCCTTCGACGCTATGACATATCTTCGAAGACCGCTGATACCTTAATCGCGAAATGGACATGTCAGTTAACGTCGAATTCAAAGTGAACGCTCCTAGCGACGATAACGAGAAACAACTCACAAAAACAAAGCCAATCAAGTTCAAGATTTTGGAGACAGTCACGTCGATCCAACCAACCGGCAGAGGGAGTCAAAGGCCAAAGGACGTGTGCATGCAGCCAAAAGTCCGGCTGGAGAGGCTGTGTCTAGGCGCAAACCGGACAACATCGCGTGGCTACCTCCACCTCAGGGATATTCCGAGCTGCTGCAGGGAAGCACCGGCGATGGAGAACGGTCACTTGGGAAATAAGGAAGAGAAGGATGGATCAGAAATTGTTGGGGCTGAGAATCAGAACCCCTCTGCTACAGACAACAGAGAGAGGCCCTCTGGACTAAAAAGGCTAAGGACTCCATCGTCTACTCTCAACAAGAAGAAGCCTTACCGAGCCGCTAGAAGCGACTCTAGCGGAACACCGCCGAAAGCCGATGCAACGACCGAAGCCGTCCATGATGGAAATGTGATCGTTATGCAACCACACAGAGGAGACTCACCACACAACAAGACAACAGAATCCACTTCAAATCACATCGAATCGAGACAAAGCGACGATCGTGCAGTTAGGTCGGTCATCGAGTCCGCCATAGCTTCGACGTCAGAGTCCGAGATGAGGTTGGAACCGGAGTCTCGAGCAAAGGAAGATCTCTTGGACGATGGCGCTTCAGGACATCCGGATGAGTCGGAGAAAATTAGAAACACTGTAGCTATAGTTGCAAAAAGCTCTGACGATAGTAACAGACCTGTTGATAGCGACAACGTGCTGGTGGAAAGGTCCTCTGCCCAGGAAACGACTGACATCAACGATACTGAAGGATCGACTGCCGATATCGCTTTGTTCTCGCTTAGGGAGACTGGAGACGCTGAAACCAGAGAGATACAGACCGAAACCGATGCTCCAATCTTGCATTTGTCTTTGGAGATGAATGCAGATACAGAACATGTCCAGAAGAACGGCGAGCGCAGAGACACCCGTAAAACTCCTCCTTGTTTGCGGCGAGTGACTACAAATGCAGCACCAGTGAAGACAAAGACACGCTTGACTTGCCACAGACGCAGAGACACGCATCGTCGCTTCTCCCCGATCACGGAAAAAGTTCGGCCATCGCAACTTTCCAGAACATTTCATAGAAAAAGATCGACATCGTTCTGCTCCAGAGGAAAGAAATCTCTCGCTCGACTCCAGAGTACCCGTTCAAAGACAGGAGCGGGTAGATACCTCGTAAACGGGCAGCCCATCACTCGTCGAAGGTCGTGTACAGTGACGAACATAAAAGCAAGAAAAACAATACCACAGTTATTTGCTACACGTGTATCAGAGAGCCTGAAAGCTCCAACTACGGATAACAAAGCAACTACATCATCGGCGATATTGAAAATTTCAACCAACAAGACTAATCGCTCAACGGAACAGTCGGTGTGCATGAACAATTTGACTGGGGTGCAGGTTAACTGGTGCACTGAAAACCCTGAGAAAATGAAGCCGAATTCCGGAGACGAAATCTCCAGAACGACCGAGAGGCCCTGTTCGGTGTCGCCCCCCGCGAGTACTAACCTTCCGGAATCCCCAAAAGTCCAACATGTTTATCGTTCGATTTTTGACAACTTCGCTGAGAGCGAGGTCAGCATCGGCTATCGCGCTGATGATAACGACAGTCGTGGCTTTTTCCAGAAGGCGGAGCTGGCGACTGCCGAGGTTCACCCGACCGAAAACCGCAGAGCGAACATATTCGAGAAGTTTCGTTCGTCGATGCAGAACGAGGATGCGGCGGCCACAGACTGTCTGAACCTCAGCAGAAACAGAGACCGCGACGGGACGGACAAGCGACAGGTGCCCGATATATCGCGCCCGAGAGAGGACCTTTCCACCGACGCTATTCTGGCGGACGAGTCAACGGACATCAAAGAACTGCTCGGCGACTACGACAGCGATAGCACGGAATGCTGTAAATACGACGAACTGGACGAGGTCTTTTCCGACAACCAGGCATCCAAGGACGTCCGACATGGTGGGCTTCTCGCGGAACGAACAGAGAACTTCTGCTCTGGTTTCTCCGTGTTCAACTTGCTGAGCGATTCGGATGACAATCTGGTCGTTGACGAGTCGGTGGACAGTCAGGTCGTGGAGGCGTCGGATCAAAAGCCGGTTCAGGAACCCCAAGCGAACTCGGACGACGAAGACCTCCAGCTGAAGAAGCTCAGATGCACCGCGTACCGGACTTACACAAGAAAACGCAAGCAGATGAGGCTGCAGAAAGGAGGCGACGACGGAAGCGCTACAGACACTGGGCCGCGCAGGACGAACACTTCTCCTTTAGCCGAAAACAGAGTTGCTCAAAGCCAAGAGGCCGACGCAAGATATGGATCGAAAGCCTCAGATCCGAAGGCTGGACAGCTCGACGGAAAACGCCGACCTCGTTCGCCAAAAAAGACGAAGATGAAGACGATGAAGCGTAGGAAGAAGGGCATCGGCAAATCGACGAAGACCGTCCCAGCATCAAGACACACGCTGCATATCATGGACAGGAAAAGGGCGAACGCTACCAAGAAAAGAGCGAACGTGTGCAAGGAGTTTGCTACCCGGTCCAAGACCCGAAACAGAAAAACGGAAGGACAGAGCGAACCTGTAGACACCAGTGCCTCGAAAGACCCGGAGTTTGAAGCAGAGAAGGCAGAGGTGACTTGTAGCAACAGCGAACCCACTAGCAATAACATCGAGACGTCGCCCAAAAGCGAATTTCTTAATGAGAAAAAGATGCGCAACGGAGGAAATGGACGACGTAAAGGGAGACCGCCTAGAAGAAAAGGTCCAAGTAAGTTCGGCCAATAACGTTGTCTAAACACGATTTCAATTCTTGTAATTTTAATTTATTTTAAATGTTTCTTTTCGTGTTTTAGTATTACATCTATCTATTGTATGTTTAGTTTAATATCTGTATTATATTTTTATATTTTGTATTTTTAAGCAAGAAACTATTCAAACCGATTTAATTTACTTTAAATGTGCATTTAATTAACTTTGTATCAGTGTAATATATACAGGAATATTCTATTCAATTCTCAAGGAGGATAGTCAAGGGAAAGAGACTAAGTTGCAACAGAAACATAATTCATAAATGTTTTCGTTCACTACGTACCTACTCTACACTACTTATCTTGTGTTGCCCCACTTTACCTTACCTTATCTTGTCTAACCTTGCTCTACTTTATCAAATCTTACCTTACAGTACTAAAAGTACGTAATCTTTTCTTACCTAACCCTATTTCAGATTACCTTAAACCCTATCTTACCTTACCTAGTCTTAGACGAACTGACGTCACATCACATCAATTGGCATCACCAAAGTGGATATTACATAAGATGATGTTACACTACATTGCAGCAGACAGTGACATGCGGCCTGGCCGACGCAGGACCTCTGCGTCGAAGTCCAAGGAGGATCCTAACCGGAAGGATCAGCCCCCGAAGATGGACATCTTGAGCCGGGAGCTCGGTCCGAGGTACAACTGGTTGGAGCAGAAGATCCAGGCAATGCAGAAGGGCTGTTCCGACGAGGGTCAGGACTCCAAAGGTCAACGTCCCAGTCCAGACATCCAAACCAGTTCCACAGGACCTTCAAAACGGGCGTCGAACATCAACTACGAATCAGACGACGACTGCAGAGGACCCAAAACAAAAAGATGGTCTGGAGAGGACCGTGGTTCGAGACAAGAAGACCATTCCTTGTCGGACTGCACAACGCCTAAGGAAGGGTCTGAAAATGGCCATCTTACGACAGAGAATCGTCCAGACTACTCGGAGATTCGTCGCAATACAAGTTCAGGGTACGACTGAAAAACGGATTTCTTTTACCACACTGAATTATACCCTCGCTCCCAACTTTTTACCTGATCATCCCCTGTCACTTCGTACTATGCTGCCCCATACTTTTACCTACAACCATCGGGCGGCAAGAAAGAGTACTTCTCACCTGTCATTGTATGTCAAGGTTAAGAAAATGAAGTCGCTAACACTTCATACCGATAGTATGCTTAGCTTAGTCGGTTAGCTTATTTTTCCTCTTCTTTGATTTTCCATTGCATATTAACTGATCAAAAGAACAGTTCATTCACAATAATACTTGAATCGTCACAGTTTCTAAACGCACGAATCTATCAACGACAGTTGTAACTAAAACTATCAGCTTAGCACATGACAGGAAAAAATGCTATGGTCCAAATCTTCTTCACGCTCTCTTAACAATGCATCTGCGAATGTTTCACTGGCTTTTACTTGCAAAGATAGCAGACCTGATTTAAACCAGACTTCCTCTATTGCGCAATCCGCTGACTCATCACAACATAGGCTTGGCTTTTTCTCGCGCGAGCAGTCAACGTAATAAATAGAGCATCGTCGATAATTATTGCTGTCGTCAGCCCGCCTGCACGCTTGAAGATGCCAGCCAATCACGACACCTCCACATGTTCCGATGCGAGGCTGCTAGGTGCACCGACTAGTCGCAAGCACGGGATCAGCGTGTGTATAAGCAAATCAATAACCCGATGACTCATGGAAATGTCCTATACAACGCGCGCTTAAAACTTGCTTAATCAGCAGCGTACTATTACGATCACAAAAATTAATATTGTTGTTATTATTAGTACTAGTGGTGGTGGTGGTGGTGGTGGTGGTAGTAGTAGTAGTAGTAGTAAGCGGAAGTAGTAGCATTAGAAGAAGAATTAGTATTGATTAGTATTAATTATTGTTGGTATTTTCCTGTCTGCACAGTCATTTCGACGATTTCTACGACCCTCCTGCGCCCAGTCTTCCGGTCCTTCCGCTTTCTCGTGGTCCTCGAATGTCGCCCAATACGGTCTGGTCCGTCGCAGCCCCCAGCATGGCCACAACGACAGCGATGCCTTTAGGCCTCAAGTTAATTCGGTCGTCACCAGCCGATGCTGCGCCCTCCTCGGACTCTCAGTCACTACTGGCACATTCAAATGCTACAGCGCCCTCGTCTCTGAACGGACTGAACGAAGAAGAAAGCTCGGTAACGTCAGAACCACGCCGTCCACTGTCGCAGTCTCCCTCTGCGAGCCCTACGGTTTGCTCCTTCGACCGGATGCTGTCCCACTCACTCGGATCTCACTCATTCGGAAGCAGCTCGTTAAGGAGAGAGTCACGCCTTGTGAATGACGAGCCACAGAGTCATTTGCGATCGTTTTCCATGTCCAGTCTTAATCGGGGTTCCAGGTCTCAGTTTGTTCCAGACTTTTCTTTCGGATCGGCAGCGTCGAGTTCTCAGCCCCAGTCTATTGTCGTGCCTGCGTCAGCTGATGTATTCCAGCCTCAGCCTGTTCTTGATTCGTCCGACTGCCACGCTCCGTTCGACCTGAGCAGGTCATCAGTTCGCAGCCAGCCACTTGGTGAGATTGAACTGTTGAACCAGCATTTGGAAAACACCGCTTGCTCAAGGAACAGTCCGCAAAACGATCCGCTGACACCTCCCCATCTGACCATCACACCTCACAACGAGCCGCCTTCCGAAACAGAATCTGCCAGTACGGCAACGAGAAAGGCTTTCTTAGAACCGGAACTGGACGAAGAAGGACTGTTTACGGTTGCAGCGACACCTGGCAAAGTCGCGGAAGCTGGAATTGGAGAAAGAGAAACTGTCATTGACCTGACAACGGACGTTGATCCCGTTTCATCCAACTCTGACTTAAGTCCTCAGCTGCCGAAACCGTATCTGCCGCAGGAGACTGGTGAATCCCAACCGCAGGAAAACCATTCGACCCCCGTTCTGCGCTCGATCAAGTACGAGTACGTGCGAAGACTGGAAATGTACGAGCGTCTCAGCAAGGTGTCGAAGATTAAGGATCAGGAAATCGCGATCCTGGAAAGCGAGCGAAAACGCGTCAAGAAGGAACTGGACTGTCTGAAGAACATCTTTGTCAGGGCCACTACTGGACTGCCGCAAGACAGCGAGGACCGGACGGATAAAGGATTTGCAGTAGGACCCGAAAAGGTTGCAGGTTCGCCGGCCGCCATTGAATCATCATGGCCTGCTGCTAGCGTGACTTGCGAATCAAGAAAGGCCAATGAAGCTCACCGAAGGGAAGCGACCGTACGCCTCGTAGCCAGCCAGACCCCTCCTGAGGCTCACTCCGCCAAGATGGACCTCAGCATGTATACGTATCTCAAATACCAGTATAACCAGAGCCGACCCAAGGCCGAAGAAGAATCTGGGCAAACCCGCATTTCCGATTACGGCCCCCTGGCTGGAACAACAGAAACAGACTCTGAGACGAAAGTTCGGGTAACACCCCCAGAGCACTCCGCGTCATCATCGGTAAGGAGTTCTTCACGGTCTTCTGCCGGTCAGGGACCACCACATCGACCGGCGCGAGTCACTGGACCGTGCAGTCCGGAAAATCAAGCGTGGAGCTCTGTGCAGTCAGGCGAATGCCTGAATGTAACTAACTCTCATAAATCAAGCTCCGATCTTGCATTGGCTGCTAACGGTAGTTCAAGACAAGCGACTTCTACAGAGTCAGACCTTGAACGTGGCTTGGCACGTCAGCGCTTACAGAAGTCCGAGTTAACCGAAGACATCCCGACGAACAGTCAATTTCCTGAAATGGGTAGCAGTCAGGCGGGTCAGCACCAGGAACCCAATCGTAAACGTGAACAGACTTTATCAGAACCTCCACTGAGGCAGCACAGAAGGAACATGGGAGTCAGGCCTTTCCAGGAACTGGATTCCACATTACAACCTCCTCGACCGTCATCGTACACTGCTGGAAATGAAGGGATATCTGTTCCGCCGCAGCAGGCAACCGAAAAACCAGTCGACAGGTCTCGGCCAAGCCCTTCTGCGTCTAGCGACATCTACGACTCACAAGTACAACAGGCAAAGCTTGGCTCAGTTGACCCCGAATATGACGCGAGACTTACAAGAAGACGGAACACCTACATTCCAAAATCTACGCATAAGACAACACACAACGAAGTGAAATCTGAGTCGGCAACTTCGTGTCGCAATGACACAGACGAAAGAAACGTCAGTGCTGCGCTTTACACCGATGACAACCAATATCACGTGGTGGATCTGTCGAGAAGTAGCGACAGCCGGTCGAAGAGCGGGTCGCAACTGCACGAACTGACACAGAACGAAAACGTCGCAGAAAGACCGTCAGCGGGAAAATGTTTTATCGAGGAAACACCGCTGGCGCTTGACTTGAAGTCGGGTCCAAAAGACGTCCACTTGCCCAGCAGTCCACTTGCACTTAGATCCTCAGGAGGTGTCGAACAAGGCGATGTGTTGGACCAGTTACCAAAACGTGTTGATGAAGATCATCAAATGTTGGACAACTACCATTCACGACGCTATTCAATGCCTTCTCGGATCAACGATAGAAGCCAGGTCGCCAGAGTGGGAAGACTAACGAAGAACCAATGGAGTGGCGAAACCGATGCACAGGGCGGGAGAAAACCATCCAATGCCTCTTCAAAAATTCCATACCTCCTACCGGACGGAGTTGACAGAGGGGATATGGAGCCGGTTGACCTGAAGGTCGTCGCAGTTAAAGGTCCCATTTTCGAAAGGGACCAGCTCATTATGGACAAAATTGGAGGCGTGCCGCCTCTAAGACCCGGTGTACAGTATCCGGTTACCACTCAGGGGTCTACAGATGTTGGGACGGGCGGGTGTGAAAACAATTTCAAAAGTCACTCCATCAGGAATCTAATACCAGATATAGTCCCTCAGCAGCCGCAGCAGCCGCAGCTTAATACACGCGACAGAGTAAAATCATTCGACTCACCGAAAACAAACGCCACTGACGCAGAAAGAGCAACGTTCCAAACAGACGGAGATAAACCCGAAGGTCCCTCATCACCCAGGGCGAATGGGCGTAGAACACACCGTCGATGGCCGAAACAGCAGAAGTCTCCTCAGCCGGGCTGCTATCCGGATAAATACGGACTCAGCTCCAATTTGCAGGACATGAACTTCATGGTCAACTCGATCAGTGCTAATGCTTACTACCGCGGCGGGAACACGACCACAGAACAGCGAACTCCAAACGACTTCCCGTCAATACCCCTGGACAACGAACAGCGTGCTACGACACAGACTGAAATGCTAAACACTCTGTCACCCACGTACAACGCCAGAGTACTCGCCCAGAGGCCGGGCTACGAGCACGGGGAGAAGCGAGGTCCTCCGTTGACACCTTATTCAGCGGAAACACAGGCAATGATGCATCACCGACCTGCGGAAACAGGAGCCGCATTCACAACTCCTCAGGTGCGAGATGCCAGTGGTCTCCACGTGCCACCAACGAACCTGGATCCTGCTCGGCTGCACACGAGAGAGGCTGCCTACCGTCTGGAAGAATCGTCGTCGACCAGCGGCGCTCCATCGATGCAGCGCTACAGTGAACGCCATCAGGGAGTGGCACATCGAGGGAGTCGAGAGGGGGATGCAACCCATCTCCAGCCACGACACCTTCCTCCGTCATTCAGACCCAGCATCTCCCCAGTCATCGGGCAACGGGACTCGGCCTTCGCTCCATTGGCGTCGCAGAGGAGGGACATTGCCACATCGCGACAGCCCATCGAACAACTTTCTCAGAACGATCCTGGTCGTCAAGGCCACGCAGATCCTTACCACCTGCGTCAGCAACCGGGCAGTGGTCCATATCCCCAACCAGTCCCTCCTCCTCCACCAGCTCCTCGCCAAGTGGATACTCAGATGCAACAGAGATTCTACGGGGCCCCCTCGATGTCCCATCCAACTGACGCACAGCAGGCACAGCCAGTCAACCGGAACGACCGCATTCCGTTGCCAGTCTTCCAGAAGAGTGGTTCGCAGCCTTTTACGCAGCAGGTACGCCAGGAAAACGTCCACCGGGTCGCCCCACCAGAAATTGCGACCCATCGCCTTGCGCCCCATCGCCTCGATCTCGTGCCTTCGTCGGACGCCGAAGGAAATGCATACGGCGCCATGATGCTACACCAAAGGCAGGGGCCGGAGCTCCCGAGGGCGGAAGCCGGCGTTGTGGTAGCGCGCCATGAGGATGCCCTGTTGTTTCCAGGGCAATCCAGATCAGACGGTGTGGGCATCAGTCGAATCGTGATGCCAGCGGGACCATCGCAGAGAATCGCAGCTTCTGCAGCAGGTTTTCAAGACACGGGTGGATCGCTCAGAAGCAGCGGAGCGGAACCGATGGGATTTACACCGCATCATGCCCCGGGAAGTGACCCCTCGAGGGTGGCAAGTTGGCGGGCCAACCAAGAGTATGCTGTACGCAACGGAGGACAGGAGAACCAACAGTTACAGGAAGCGAGTCGCAATGCATCTGCCAGACAAGTGGAACAGCTTCCTTTGGGAGTGCCTGGAGTCCCGGAACAGATGAACGGTCCACGAGATCCATTGCAACTAAGATCACATAATCCAGCCAGCGATCGCTACCTGCCATCCTACATTGAGTCAGTCGCCGGTGTCCCTCAGCAGGTAACCCCCTACCGAAGCTCGGGAATGATGCAACCGCCTGTACCGTCTGGATACCCACACAGGCAGCCTGGGAAGGAGGATTTTTACCGTCCGCCGGCTCCGCAAAGACACCCGGACCAGGCTCAGCCACCGACCGCCGTTGGCATGCGCCTTTTCCAGCCAACCCAGGCCATCTTCCCTGTTCCTTCTGGAATGGTTAATCCGGCCTTCGGTGGAGCTGGGCACAACAATCCTACACAGGTGGAACGTATCCATCTCCGTCCTGGATATGATCCGCAGAAGAATCAGGAAAACTTCGGTCTAGCCGCAGTAAGTGCTTCAGCACTGTACGATTCGATAAGAATAACACTAGCCCTATATGGTATGATACATGATACATGATACGATACATTGTGAAGTGATACTATATAATACCATACGATCCGATACGATACCATACAGCACAGTGTGATTTCATCCCACGTCATGAGATATGGTACAGTAATGTAATTCCATATATTACGATGTGATGCAATTTCATGTCATGGCACGTGATGTGATACAACACAACAGAAATGATGTTTGGTAATGTACCCTTACGAGGACTCAAAGGTTGATCTGGTATTTTGGTATTTGGTAATGTACCCTTACCATGGCTCAAAGGTGGATTCTGAAGCCGAACTACAGGAAACGCTATTACAGATGAAATTAAATTACAGTACAGCTTGAATTACAACTTACCGAAATTAGTGCAGCCTAAATACAATAAAAATGCAAATAAAATTACAATAAACTTAAAGCATTGATTTCCTGAGACAAAACCAATCTAAGTGTTGCTTGTTGATGTTCATCAATGACCCTTCCCAAAACATTGACTTCTTAATCTTCGTGGAAGAGAAAAACTGTTCCCGAATGTATGTGTTCCCAAACATTGCCACTGTCCTTGCAGAAAAATGAGTAGCTTGAGAAATTGTTAGCGAATATCGCAACCTACACCTCTAATACTGCACACTGGGCGGGGTCTGACTCATATTACTCTCGTCAAGAACAAAATAAAATGCTTCGAAGTTGTTTACCATTTCAATTGTGGTTGCACTCTATTTGCACTCTATCTGCTAATAAATCTGTAACCCTGCTTGCTGGCAGATTTATTGGCAAACAAACTCAAGCCTTCACAAACTCTCTTCTTATCAGGACATAAATAGTACTGGCCTTCTGCAAAAGGCTGCGATGATTTGGCTACTATTCCGCTTATTAAAACGCTTACTGTCACCGAAATCGCTAGACATTTGGTAGTATTAAACACAAATTTTACAGCTTGTTATATCCGGCCTTAAGCTGCCTAGCCTTTTCCCCTCTGACTTTGCCCGCGATTGCTTCACATTTTTCGCAATGCATAGTGGTATAGTGCGGACACACGTTGTAATTTTTGAAACAATAAACGTTGCTGATAAACAAGGTAACGAACTTCATCTCTTACTTCCAATAAAAAATACAATTTTTTCATTTCTCTTGGAAAACTCTATGTTTCCCACAATTTTTCTTTTCCTAACTTTCTGAAGTCATGTTTAAGGGTTTTAATTTATTATTGCAAATGCAGATGTCCAATAATTCACTTCTAATCAAGATGGTGGTAACATCGCAAAGACCATTATTATTAGAAAGACAAAGAGTAAGTAAGTAAAGTAGCAAGAAAACGAGAAAGACGAAAAATAATTAAGTTTAAAGCTTCAATGACAAAATTCGAGAAATTCTGAAGACCCTCGAGGGCTGTAAAATGACTTGGTCCCATATGGTAGCACTCGTGAAGCCCAAATGGAAATAATATTATGATCATATGGGCTTTAATGTCCTACATATGACGTAACTGTTGTGACAGCCTTTGCTCCCATTTTCGTCTCGCTTGTTCCCACTCCATTTTTCACGATGATACATATAAGAACATCTGTGACCGTGCATGAGAAAACCCTCACAAAGTCGGAAAAAATTAAACTCGATTTGATATATATTGAACTCGCTTGGGCTGGAAAAGCTGATTAATTAGGAGAAAACCGCATATGTCTATCACAAATAATTAAAAGTTACAATTTTGTGGATGTACGTCTCCTGGCTGGTACTTTTGAGAAATCACGAGTTAAAGTTAAATATGACCCGGCTTAAGTCGCTGTGGATATCGTTGTGAATGTTCATGAGATTAGTTTATTGCATTACCTAATCATACTGCATTTCATTACATCACATTGCATCACATCACATTCACTAATCTGCATAGTATTGCATAACTTTAAGTTGTATTGTATTCCATTGCGTTGCGTTGCCTTTGTCAGTACCCGGCCTTCGACCGACAGGCTCAGTTGCTGAACGGTCGCGGTGGACTTACTGGCCTAGCGGTTCAGCCGTCAAACATGGTATCCAGTAGAACGCAGAGACAGGACGAGCTGCAACCTCATTCGGTAAAGACCAGCCAGGCAGCGATCCATCAGGTACTGGAAGGATACAAACAGCAGCAGCAGCAACAACAACAACAACAGCAACAACAACAACAGCAACAACAACATCAACAGCAGCAACAGCAACAACAACAGCAACAACAACATCAGCAGCAGCAACGAGGACAGGCGGCAAAGACCGTCGACTACATCTGCGAAGTTTGTCGGAAGCCGGCCATGTTTGTTTGTTCGGCCTGCAAAGGTGTGGCCTACTGTAGCACGGATTGTCAGGTAAGCCAGTTGACTTGTAATTGTACATGTATTATTGTAATTGTAATTGTAATGACAGATTTGTATAGCACCTCTTAAAGAGTGAATCACGACCTGACAAAGCAAAACCATGATCGAATAAACTGATTTCCAAGCGATTACTTAATAGATTCAAAGAACAACTAAGGAGCTCATATGGCCGGTTGCTGGGAAACTATTCCAGAAAGCTGTGCAAGGTGAAGTAAAGAAATTGTTCGTTTCTATGAAGACTAGTCTTTTTTCTGAATAAAAGGGTTACACTTTGACGAGACAGTTCTTATCGCGGTTCATAACGATGTCATTCGCTTTGTGGATTATGAACATTTTCTCGTTCTTCTTGATTTGAATGCGGCATTCGACAATGTTGACCACTGTATTTTGCTTCAGAGGCCCAAACATTGGTATAATGTATCCTATCGGTGCGCTGAACTACTTTCAATCCATGATAATATAATTTCAATCACATCTGTTACCCGGATTTCAGTCGTCTTTGCTATCCTGCTTGCTGACATGATATATATTAGTTTCATACTAGAGTATTGCATGTGTTAAAACCACCTGTTACCATAACAAAATATTCAGTGATATCGAATATTAGAGTCAACTGCATATGTCTCACAGGGATTCATACTTCTGACGCATTGGTGAAAGTCTTACGTGTTTCCTCCTGTAAAATGAGCTGACTCGTTCTTGATGTGGTGTTACTATTCTAATATATTTGTTGATTGTATCGTTACAGGCAATTTCATGGCAAACGAAGCACAGTTCCATGTGCAGACAGCCGTAATCCTGCCAGCGAGATCTGTGAGAAAGATTCCATGGGCTGGAATCGGGATTGTTGGAAATGTGCAGTCATGTGTGAAGCAGGAAATACACAAACGGAATTGGAATCAGAAAGTTTCTTTATGACAAAATGCGTGCAACTTTATTCTCATGACTTGTTGGAATAACTGTATGTCAAGTTTCCCAGCTAAGGAGCCAAATTTTCTGAAGATCAGGGATTGAAAGGCGGTGGAATGGATATCGGTTGATCGACATTTTCAAGTTGTAGATTTCTCGTCTTGCGCTGTTTAACCGCGGATCTGGGAAACCTTGCCGATTGAACGGTTTTACCTTCGTTTATAAAAGCCCACGTTCAGGGCTATTGTTTCAAAAGGACAAGGAGATTTTCGATCGATACATTAATGTCTGTGTTATTTGCCCCATTGTTCTCCCATATGTGTGTACTCGGTGTCGATTTCCGTTACGAACTTGTAGATAATTTATACGACTATTCGTCTTACATGCGAATTTCCTCCTATGGTTACAAGTAAACACTGGCAATAGATCGCGTTTGTACATAACATACACTGAGCCAAGAACAGTTTTTATGAATACAGCCTACAATTTATGTGACTATTGGTAAGCCAAACATGTTGTGCTATTAAACAGAAAGATGAACGACCCTGTTTATCTTAAGTACAATAACACTTCTATGGGCCGTCGACCCAGATAACGCAGTTTTTATCGTTTGTATAATTGTGGACTGCATGCTCACCCGTGCGTGGCGAATATCATTGTACTGGATACGCTCTGTTATTGCAAAAGAAATGAAAGTTTGGATTTTGATGCGTAATGAATGGATAATAAAATGCTGGCGATGGTGATTGACAATAAAGAATATATAGACCACATGACGAACCGACAAAACAACGGAGAAATAAACCGTACGTCACGTGCGCTTTTTTATTGTTTGAAACCAGAGGCGCGTGACCAAGTTCAGACAACACATGCCGCAACAAGAACTAAGGATTATTAACTGCTGCGGTACTGGCGCACGAGATGGTTTATAGTTGTGATATTCATATATGATCACGTTTATTACACGCAGGATCATACATATTTATATACGTATAACATGACGAGAATTGTAAAATGCATTGGCAATTGTTTTAAGTCTAAAATAAGGAGTACTGTATGTATTGTTTTACCAAACCGTCATCATAAATATGCGAAACAGTAATGTGGAGTCACGTGAAGTCTAATCTAATGGGTTTTATAGCGCCATTATCATAATGCCCTAGGCATCAATCGATGGTCGCTTCAAGTGAAAATGGTATCATTCGATGGTCGCTTCAAGTGAAAATGGTAGTCAAAATCATAATCCATTAGAATAGCCAGATGGAGTTCCTAAAATTCAGAGAAGTCGACAGTTTGTCGGTGATCATATGACAATAACACTTCAAACGAAAAACAAACTTTCCTGCCGGGTTACACGACTTGCTAATAAACTTTTCGACTTCGTATGACTTTATGGGACTTCACTTGACCCACAAGAAATCGTTTCTGCAGATGTTAAAGCGATAGCAAAGTCTACAGACATTAATAACAGTAGAAGGCCAACAGACTTTAACAATGCTAAAACCTACCTACATCAATATTGCTAGAAAGTCAATATACTCTAATGCGAGAAGGTCAACAGGCATCAACGATACTAAACTACAATGTCAACGGATGATTAGTATTACTAGAGGTTCAACATACATTAACAATACAACATTGGCACGATTAATTAAGATTGCTAAACAGTAGCTTACGAGGGCAACAGATATCGACTATAGTAGAAAGTCAACATACACTAGCTCAGCGGTGCTCAACCTTATTTTTTTGTTGTACCACCAAGTATAAAAGTTATTTCCTGGCGTACCCCCACCAGAAAAACTTGTCAAAAACGTTCTTTAGTAAGTTTATTATAGTAGTGATTTAGTTTAATAAGTCCTAACCTAATTATAGAACATTTTTTGTAAACATTTTTGTGTACTTATATGAATTTTATTAAATTTTATTATATTAAAATTATTACTGTTGCACACCAATAAATTAATTTTATTTTATGTTCATTCTTTTCTAATAACAATAACAGACATGAACAGTAGGGTTAATGGTTATCAATGATTATTCAGAGTCAACTTACAAGTTTAATTTTAATGCGAGCATTGAGCTTGTTTAGATTTGCATAATTTTGCATCATCGGGCTTCAATTTTGTTAGTTTTAGGCGTAAGTCTGGCTCAAGTTCAAGTTTCGGTCTGTATTTATTTTTAATCGCAAGCATTGCCGAAAATCCAGTTTCACAGAGATATGAAGTACTGAAAGGAATTAAAAATGTCATAGCTCTGTCGGAAATTAATCCATATTCTGCTCTTCTTTTAAGCCAGAAATCACTGAACAAGTTATTGTTGAATTCACTCTTCAATCCACCGTCACATGAAAGTTGTAATATTTTTTCTTGCGTACCCCCTGGCAACAGCTGGCGTACCCCTAGGGGTACGCGTACCACCGGTTGAGAACCGATGCACTAGCTAACAATACAAACTCCATACTTTGAGATTACTAGAAAGTCAGACATTAGCAATGCTAGAAAGGTCAATTAACATTAACGAAACTAGACACTAACAGTAATAAAACTATATATTAACATTAATAAAACTATGTATTAGCATTAAATGAGCTGTATCTTAATCTTCAGATTTTAGGCTTCTTCATCTCTCAAAAAGCTAAGTAATGATAATCATCTTATACACTTATTATTATTATTATTATTATTATTATTATTATTATTTATTATTATTATTATTATTATTTTACCCGAGGTAGGTATAGTTGTAATAGTAGTAGTAGTAGTGGTAGTGGTAGTAGTAGTGGTAGTACTGTAGTAGTAGTGGTAGTAGTAGTAGTAGTGGTAGTAGTAGTAGTAGTAGTAGTAGTAGTAGTAGTAGTAGTAGTAGTAGTAATATTAAGAAACTATATTACTCTCTTTGATCCTTGAACGGTGACTTTTGGATAAGACTCGAACCTACAGACTCAGCCTTACAAAGCAAGGGCTCAACCAATCGGCCACGCTGTCATACGATAACCTCTGTTACATTAACAAACTGAGTGTTTCTCTCGTGTTTCAGATTGCAAAATATCACAGAAACGATAGACAGATGTACAGCAACGGTTTGACCGATAAGCAGTAGGCCCAATAGATGAACGAAATTATCAGAAACGGTATACAAAAACAAGGCTGTGCCCTGCATATGGTTGCTCGACATTTTCCCGAGATGCAAAACGAAACGAAATTCATGTTTTTTGTGCTTGAAAAGCTTAGAGTTCTGTTCTTTGCGATCGCCCACTTAGCGATACTTCATCATTTTCAGTTCCTGGCTTCGGCCATTTGATGGCAAGGTCTGCGACTGAATGATCTCCAGTCTTTTTCGGTCATTTGTCAAATTTAGTGCGCTTCTCGTGTTTACTACAAATCTTGTATTGTTCTCGTTTAAACGATACCCCTCTGGAATAAACTCTTTACGACAATTATCTGATCCATCATGCAAACTCACCATCACTTCAACCCTTGCAATATCTACTTTCTTTTGAGATTATTCACTTGAAACTGAAAACACCCCTCTTCCACAGATCCTATCCTGATTCCTCTTCTACCCCTTATCTGCCCTGCAGATCCAATTCCAAAACAGTCAGTCAGACGGCCACGGTGGCTGGCACCGTAGCCGTCTGCCTTCCTGCCTGGCTAATGCTCAAAGCTATCGATCGATTAATGCTTTGTCATTGTGTAGTGGCGCTTAATAAATAAGAAAGTAATGATAATAAAAATGTCCACGCTTAAAGAGAAGAGTTCTACATGTATGCGAGAGCCAGCAAATGTTGACTTTTCCACCTACTGGATCAGTTAGGTGAACTTGTTCCTAGCGAACTCTGAAATCATTCAAGCTGGCGAGGAACGCCTTCATGCGGTACCTACACGGAGCTATAAAAATTCTTTTTCTGTACACACTGCCTGCTACTTACATCTAATTATAACCTATATATATTATATATATATGTATATCAGGCACCGGAAGACTGTACTGTTTAACAGTGATTTTACTTTTTCGGTTCGGAAGTACCTCTGTTGAGTTTATCCTCTAAGAGGCGCTTTATAAATCTCAAATTACAATTACAACTACTACCCATTTGCTGGCTCTCGCAAACATGTAGAACCCATCTTATTCAGCGTGGAAATTTTTATTATTATTTTATTGATACGAAGTCTCATATAATTATAGCTGCTATCAACGTTTATGGGTTTTAGTTAATATCTGGAGATTTTGCTAGACTCTGAATTGGCCTCATTTTCTGTGCTATTGTGTTGACTACAATAGCTATAATTTCGTTGTATAGGCCAACAAAATAGTTATATGGTACAGTGCGAAGTTTATTGAAAATATTTACGAATATTTTCGCAGTTTGTGCGCTTGTTGACATTGTGGTTGTACCCACGTTGTGATATAATGGCTTACTTTTCTGTCCGGCCTGATTGAAAGGTTCATAGCTATGATACTGAACGCCTACTGTAATGACTTCTTAGCTACATTATTGGGGTTACTCAGGTAACGCCTACACAATGCGGTAATAACCTATACATACTTAGTGTGGTCAGAAAGCTTAAATTTAGGCTTAAGTATCATAGCCGAAATCTGTAATAATTTGTTGTTCAACAATCAGACAGTAATAGCGATACGATATTGACACTTTATTTTATGGTCAAAGGCAGAGATAAAATCAAATACAACAACAGGGTATCAGAAATGGTGCTATCATAACGATGTCAAGAAAATATGGGCATACTCCTAGAAATTTTAGTAAACACTGTCAGTGAATTTAGATTTAAAGTTGAACAGGAAGCTCACTTCAGAGTTACAAGCAGCACATTCACCAAAGCAACACCAGAAAATGTCTCTAAGAAAATTTGACGTCGATTGAGCTAGTAATTAACAGCTCAGGAGGCATAAGTCAGTATTGCTAGTAACTTTCTTTAAGAGATAAATGAACCAACTCCTTGTGTTCTTTTTCATGTGCATAGATTAGCTGCAAGCGGAGAAAAATATTGTCTAACGTCTCCACATTGAAGGTCAGGGACTTCCCGTGGTTAATCACCACCCAAAATATTTTATCGATGGCATCCAAGGAACTGGATCGTCCCCTAAAATCGGTAGTCAATTTACCTACAAAAATGCGACACGACTTTGCGGGATTGAACTGCAGATTTATTATTATTATTATTATTATTATTATTATTATTATTATTATTATTATTATTATTATTATTATTATTAAACAGACATTTATAACGCGCCCAATTAACAACAGCCTCCAAGGGTTGTGCACAGACCTTAAAAAGCCCTTCTGAGTAATATCATGGCTTAGAGATCAATAAGAATGAACAGGAATAGAGGCAGACCTATTAAACATCTAAGTTTCAAGCTTCTTTTGAAAACTTGTTATTGGAAGTGTTATCTTTGATGCTATTGGGTAAGGCATTCCACACTGTGGGACAGTCTCATGAGTAAGCGAGCGATGAACAGACGAATATGGTAGTAGCAGACCATGGTCAAGTGACTGATATGCCAGGTTAGTGATAGGTGGTTGTCAAACTAGAACTCCGAAGTTACATATGCATGTTGACGGGGCAATATGGACATCAGATAACAGCACTGGATTAGGCGGGAAATCCTTGAGATAGTATCTAGAGGCAAGCCAGGTTATTTCTGTTTTTGATCGATTTAAACAGAGTCTGTTGCTGGCCATCCACCTTTTCAATGGAAACAGAAATGCATAAAACAAGCATGTCATGTAGCCCATTTACAGAGTAACATATCAACATAGTATCAATATATCATCAGCACATAGCAGAAAACCAACGAATAACGCATTTAATAGTGTGTGACAAACTACCCCAGTTTGAAGCAGCTGCACAATAAAAAAACGTGTATGAAAACATTAAAATGTTGGGGTGATGTATTTGATCAACCCAACATTTTAATGTTTTCATAAACCCTGCCTCACACCAGAAGTTACCGAACTGCTGTACAAAAACCAACGGCCCCACCGCACTTTAACAAGCATTCAACTAAATCAGTTTTGCAAGACTAATGCGGGACGAATGCCTGCGTGTAACAATGAATCAAAAGTTTGCTACGTATAACACTGTCAAATGCTTTTCTTATATCGAAAGCAGCCGTAAATACCCTTGCTGGTAAAATGTTCAACAGTTGTTCTCAGAGCAAAAAATAGCCTCTGCAAGGCCCAATCCACATTTAAAGTCAAACAATAATTTATCGACAATAAGGAACTCATTAAAAATATTAAGAAGTTGGCTTTCAAAAACTTTAGAAAATGATCACAACGATGTCAAGATGAGCCGCAGAAATTTGAGGAGATAATGTTAAATTGTATGACATTGCACTACATTGTATTGTAATGTATATTACTGTTTTTAATTAAATCAGATAAGGTTAATGAGGTACAAGTCAAATAATGATGTGAAAATACTAACATTCATTGGAGTAAGTGTGCAATTCGAAAAAAGACCAGTCAGGTGGGCCAAGACTGAGGAATGACTACGGCTACGGGTAAAACTTTCACCGAGTGCTTTTTCTTAGTCTCGGCATATGTTTGACCATCGATTGTCAGTCCTCTTGGTCACCACCTGTTTTCCCAATTGAAAATCACTCCAACATTTATATGGTAACCAAATGCTGTTGACCCCGGTCGGGCTCTACGGGTGTGAGAGACTCCGTCAGTGATAGACAAGCGTAGGCAATATATTAAGTGTCTATGATACATACATACATACATACATATATACATACATATATACATATGTTCGCTCATATGTCCAAACATACATACTTGTACACATACATATATACATATTTATTTATTTCCATACATACATACATTCTTACATATATACTTGCATACTTACTTATATACATATATTCATACATATATATTTCCTTATTTACGTACACAAATACATTGATAGATATATTATATATACATGCATACATTCATACATATATACATACATAATTACATACATACTTATATACTTAAATACATACATAGGATTCGAGCCTACTTTACGCAGAGACAACAGTTTCCTAAGAATCCAAATAATTGTTCGGTTCCTATTAAGTCCTGTTCTGTTACACATAACGATTGACAAATTAGACCGAATTCATACTTAAGAGGACTACGTGACCAGCTTAAGAAAATTTCAGATTCCTCTGTCTCTCTCAGCCTGGACTCTTCCTCCACCTTTAACACTAAAGCTTCTGTCCGCAACTTAGGTGTGATCTTCGACCAAAACCTCAGTTTCTCTGATCACATTACCCATCTCTCCCGCTCTTGCTTCATGCAAGTCGGTGACCTTCGCAGAATCCGCCCTATGCTTGACCTTAAAACTGCATCATCCATCGCAACATCCATAGTCCATGTTAAATTAGACAACTGCAATTCGCTTTTCCTGAACATAGGCAAATAAGCCGCCTTCAAGCCATTCAGAATGCTCTTGCTCGTGCTGTCACCAAAACCCCCAAACACCGTCATTTAACTCCTGTTCTTAAATCACTACATTGGCTTAAAATTCGCGAACGAATCGAGTACAAAGTCCTATTACTTACCTACTACACACCGGTCCTTCCAACCCTCCTATCTTCGTGAGTTAATTACAATCACTCCGTTCAACCCGCTCCTCTTCTGCCCTAGCACTTATCCGCCCATGCATCACCTCATCCTTAAAATTTGACAATAGCTCCATAGCCATAGCTGCCCCACCACTGTGGAATAAACTCCCCAGAACTGCGACAGTTATCTGACCCATCATACAAACTCATCCATGCTCCACCGCTTGCAATTTCTGCATTGACCTTTCACTCAAAACTGAAAACATTCCTCTTTCAGAGGTCCTATCCTGACTTCCTTTCTTCCTCTTATCCCTCTTTCCGCTCCAATCCCAAACATCACCAACCTTAGCTTACACGCTGTCTCTTGGATCTTGACCTGGAACCGAACACTTTTGCTTATCGATTTTGTTTTGACTGAGCGCCTGTGAATAAGCTGGTCCCCGTGACGTGGCTTTCGTTGGGCGCCGTAGAAATCTCTTGATTACGATTACGATTAGACAAATTGGGCGTCTGCTAGCTTTCCATAATATCTGATGTCGTGCAGAATAATCATAAATAACACACGTAATCAGGTCACAAGTTGTTTATCGAAAACAGCAACGGCGTCCTAGTTTAACCAACCTTGTCGTGAATAACCGGTAGCCTTCCATGACTCACTTTCGACGCAATTTCGACACAATCTGTTGCAGTCTGTCACAAACGCCGGCCGAAAGGAATTCCGTCCTGGGAGAGAAATTGTACTCTGGTCAACATCTAGGGTTTGCTGTGAAAGCCTGTTTAGTACAGTATATATTATAGTATTGTATAGTATGATATAATTTGGTATGATATAGAATAGTATGATATAGTCTAGCGTTATATGATGTAATATGATATAGCATAGTATAGTATAATGTAGTGTAGTATAGTATAGCATAGTATAACATTGTATAGTATAGGACAATATAGTGTAGTATGGTATGGTATAGTACAATATAGTGTACAGTAGTATGGTATGATCTAGTACAATATAGTATAATAAAGTATAGTGTAATGTGGTATGGTATGGCATATTATAGTATAATATAGTATGGTATGGTATGGTACATTATTATGTGGAAAAGTATAGTATAGTATAGCATAGTATAGCGCAGTATATTATATTACAGTATATCATAGTATAGCATAGTATAGTATTGTAAAGTATAGCGTGATATGGCCTGGTATGGCACAGTAAAGTGTAGCATGGTGTGTGTTACGATGAAGGCGCTACAGAATTCATTAGATTAAACTAATTAATAATTTAACTGAATTGGCAGCCAGAAGAGATACACTTAATAAGGCTTAGTAATTCTGAACTAATAAATAACTTGCTGGAGAAAGCCACAGGATAAGTTGCAATATGGTTTCGTATTATGTAATTAATATTCTAGTAAATTATTTAAATATTGCACTTATTACGCGCTCAAGGTCAGTAAATCTGAATCTGACAAATGCGAGACAAGGGTGCGCCAACAACGTATCCAGAGTTGCTACATGGAGTTTGCCTAGTCTCTACTCGAGCCCACAATCGTTGGTTTACAGTTCAAGCGCTCTACCGAATAGAGCGCTATGCCGCACAATATATTTAAGGTCTGCTTGTCCTGTGACTTTTACAAGTGAATCAATAAACAGTGTATTTAGGTCTGTTGCTGTTACCTCACGGCCTCTTGCGAGTGCCTAGAGAGCAAAGACTATAGTATCGAAAAGTTAAGTCCTTTATTCAACCATGTGTTGTAATTTTCTTACATTTACAAGAAAATGTATCTTGTTTTGACTGAGCACAGATGAACATGTTGGTTCCCATGACTGAGCTTTCTTTGGGAGCTGCAGAAATATCGAGCTTTAGATTACGATTACGATCTTCAACGGCAGGCAGCCTAAATCAGAAGCGGGAACGTAGCAGTCTGCATCGGGAAACTAGATCTTCGATGTAGAAATCTTATACCTGAAGGGAAAAGAGTTAAGGGCAGAAACAAGATCAATGAAACAAATGTATCATGAGACAGTCTGACCCAGTGGGGTGAAGTCTCTCCGATGACCCCTATAAATTTCATCCTGTCTCTGTGCGCGAGGATCCCCGGTTCAATTCCAAACACCATCCATCGTAGCTGTCTGGCTGTCTGCACCTAACTATTGGATGCTGACCCGGAATCGAACCCTTTTGCCTATCGATTTCGTTTTTACTCAGTGCTTGAGAATAGCTGTTACCCGCAGTGTAGAAATCTCGAGCTGACTATTACGCACGATTGCAATCTACGGAATTCTACAAAGTAATTTTTACACGAGATCACCAAAGCAGTCCTTGTTGAGTTCTAGGCTATCCGTGGCATTGAACTAACAAAAACAATGCTCGGAAAAAATAAAAATTCTCATGATAATCACGCAGGTTCTACCTTTCAGAGCGTCTCTGCGTTATGACTTGATTTGTTTTTTAACATTTTCAATAATTGTCTTGCTTCTCAGTGGCTGCATTTCTGCCTAGGCCTATTTCGATTATTATCTGTATTACCTAGATTTGAAGATGTCTCTCTACTTAGGAACAGTCACGAAATAAAAAACGTCAGTTGGTGAAAACTGGATTTGTAATTTCTTATGTAATTCGCCCGTTGACAGTCATTTGGCTCCAGTCGTTGTTTTTGAATGCGTCGATAATTTCGTCGTGAATGGAGTAACATCACGCTAAAGCCCAGATGTAGAGTTCCAGGTGCTATTCAGTCACGAAGACCAGCTTATTCACAGTCAAAACAAAATCGACAGGCAGGTAATGTCAGGTTCGGTTCCAGGTTGAGATCCAAGTCAGTCTATCTGACCCCTACCCCTGTTCCATAAATTCTATCCTGATTCCTCCTCCCGCTCATCTATCTCGTTGATCCAATTCTAAACACCATCCACAGTAGCCGTCTGTCTGCCTGCATGACCTTGGATCTTGATCTGAAACCGAATCTGACCCTACCTTCCTATAGGTTTTGCTTTGACTGTTCGCCTGCGGATAAGCAGTTTTTCTTGCGGCTTAGCTTTCTTTGGGCACTGTAGCAATCTCCCGAGTTTATCGTAATCGTAATCGTAATCTCGAGATTTCTAAAGCGCCCAACGAAAGGTAAGTCGCGGGAACCAGCTTATTCACAGGTGCTCAGTCAAAACAGAATCGATAGGCAACTTGGGTTCGGTTCCAGGTCAAGATCCACGAGTCAGACAGGCAGGTAGTCAGACGGCTAAGGTGGGTGGTTTTGGAATCGGATCTGCAAGATAGATAAGATAGTGTACGATTACGATTACGATACGGTCAGTGTCAGCTACCTCGCTGCAATCATTTTTCTTCATTTTGCAATGGCAGAGAGAGAATGATTAAAGTGTAATCTAGATGACTGACTCTGCGTGCTAATGACTCATAGTAATTGATAATAATAATATCAATTATTAATAATCATACTTATTAATTACCATAATTGATTGAATGGTTTCTAGGGCTGTCAGATTGTAGATTGTAGGCAGGTTTCCTCTCGCGACGACCATGCTGCTTCTTCACATCTTTTTCCTTTTTATGATACCGTTTTGGTGAAATATAGAATTCTATATTAATAAAAAAATTATTGATTGTTAAATTGATTAAAACTAGCTAGTAATTATAATTTAAGTGGAATGGACTTCCGCTATCGTTTCGTGCAAGGGTCATTGTTGATGACTGAGCTCAGTCAGCTCGTTGTTTAAAGACTTACTTATTTCTCCGGGGTTCTCATGCTGGAAGCGCTTCTGAGTAGTTTGTTCTGTAAGAAGAGCAGCGCTATATAAGTTATCAAATACAATACAATACAATGATTATTAAGGAAATATTAAAGAAATTTCCATATAGACCATACTTTTATTCAGTTTCTTTGAAGTTGTCATTATAGTTTTTGGGATGAGAGTGACTGATGAGCGCAAAAGGCGCTACGTAAAGGTTCGTTCGCGCCACACCAAACCAAACCATGCAATACAACACTTGATTGGCTATTCGTCTCAGAGGTTAATGAGTTCCGTGTTCGTTGTTTTCCGACTGCACCAACATCCGAACAGTTTCTTGAAGCTGTGTCGGAACTGTCTGCTCATGCCGCAGTAGACGAAGAAGTTGACGGGGTAGCTGAGCAGGATGATAAAATTGATAATCATGGCCGCCAGCTGTTTCTCGTGGTCCTCCATCAGCTCCCAGTTCGACATGTTCTCGATGTTCGTCGCGATCAGCAGAATGGCCAACGGGACCTCGACCAGGAGAAACACCCCGACGACCGTCAGCAACATCAGTGTCGCCAGGTTCTTCTCCGCCAGGCGTCGACTCTCGATCTTTCGATTCTGCCTCAGCAGCAGGTGACGCCTTGCCTGGGCGACACGCATGGCGTGGTAGAGAAGGGAGTTCAACACGACGAGCGATACGCATGGAATCAGGTGGATGAAGACGACGCGGAACCACCAGTAGATGGCGAAGATTAGGTTCTGGTGCGGTCCGAGTGGTTCCGGTTCCGGTTCGCGTATGCACCCGGCAAACAGCCCGTGACCGAGGCGTGACTCAACCGCAACGGCGAAGTACTGGTGCTCAACGAAACGTGTCAACTGCGACGCGAACGCCGCAAGGTAGACCCCGAACATGATCTTGAGGGTATTCGACGTGGTAAAGAAGGTTCTGGCCTTGTCTGGGTGGCAGACGTAGATGTACCTGTGTGCCGCGAGAGCTACCGTCAACCAGATCGACGCTGTGTGGCAGACGGTAGGCAGGTTCAGCGACAGGGTGATGTTCAGGTAACACCACTCATGCGGAACGAAATCGCGGTAGTTTCCCAGGGCGTAGAAATAGATGTAAGAGGGGATAGGGAAGATGCCGGTCAGTGTGTCGGAGACAGCCATTCCCACTAGAAGAAGGTTCGTTGGGGTTCTGAGGTTCGTCTGAAGCAGAACGACGCAGACGAAGGTGTTCGTGACTACCGTCAGGAGGACGAAAATCGGTGAGGCGTAGCCGTTGATGGATACTGCGTGAGGGTCGTCCCAGAGGCGGTAGATCGGAGTTTCGTTGTCGATCGGAACACAGGTCATGTTTGGACGCGGATAGGAGCAGGACTCGGCGAAGTAGAAGAATGGAAGACGGGAAATGTCGACTTCGACCATTGTTGGTCGTATATTGTTCTGCACTCCAATGTCTTTTTCTTTACTATCTTATACTCTATTGTCTTACACTTTATTGTCTTGCACTCTTTGTCTTACACTTCAGTGTCACACTCTATTGTCTTACACTCTTTGTCTTACACTCTTTGTCTTACACTATTTGTCTTACGCGTTGTCTTATACTCTTGTCTTACACTCTTTGTCTTACACTTTAGAGTCTTACACTCTTTGTCTTACACTCTATTGTCTTACACTCTTTGTCTTACACTTTAGAGTCTTACACTCTTTGTCTTACACTCTTTATCTTACACTTCAATGTCTTACACTTTTTGTCTTACACTTCAGTGTCACACTCTCTTGTCTTACACTCTTTGTCTTACACTTTACTGTCTTATGCTCTTTTGTGTTACACTCAATTGTCTTGTACTCTTTTGTCTTACACTCTGATATCTTATGCTCTATTGTCTTATATAGTCTCTTGTATCGTATGCTATTCTGTCTTGCATTGTTATGCATCGTATGGAACCGTCTTGTACTAAATTGTCCTGTACTGAGTTGGCACGTGCTGTAATTGCATGTTCTGTATTGTATTCCATTGTCTTTGAGCTGTATTATCATCTGCCGTACTGTCTTATATTCTATTGTCTTGCGATGTCTTGTATGGCACTGTGTTGTGTGTTATTATAATATCATATTGTGTAGAATTGTCACATACGATCGTGTACTATATAATTTTGGCTTGTATTTTCTTCTATTGTGAGGCATCATGCTTTATTGTTGTATCATTTTGATGGGTTTGCATTGTATTGTTTTGTTTTGCATGATATTCCTTTGTTCTCTTTTGTATTTTTCTGCTCATTTGTATTGTATTGTGTTGATTGTGTTTTTTGTTTTGAATTGTTTCATGTTCTTTAAATATTGACCTGAGTTTTTCGGTAACTGTTCCTTCAGTCTAACTCTATCATCTTCCACTTTAGATCACCTGTCTTTCAAATTCCGTACAACAAACACACATGGGTTAACAGCTTGCTACAGACAGCAACGCGACGATAAGCAGCACCGGCGGAGTCGATCTGAGCTTTGTTTGCCAAGTCCAGTCATAGGTGGCGCCACAAGCATAACTGAAACTGCGTCATACGCAGTGGGACATACCCTCGTGGATAATTCTTCCTCTTTTTTGAAAGAAAATCCGGAGTTTAATTGGACGGCGGGGAAAAGGGATCAACGCTCTGACGGTCGCTTCATCTGCCGTCGACACTCCCGCCAAGATATCAAGCAGACGACGCCTGAGCTTTTCCCGCCAAAGACTAGATTGTTTTCGCGCTCGGAACAAGAAAAGGCCTCTGTTGTCGTCGGAAGGAGGCTATCCCTGAAAAAGCGTCAAATATATGAAGCAAAATTAATTTGAAGTGATACTTTGCGATGTAATGTAAGGGTAACACGCTTGTTTAGGTCAACAAGTCTCTCTAGAAAGTCCTCAGACACATAAAAGTAAAGAAAACTCACGTGCACGATCGACGGCAACGGCTTGACAGTCACAAGATGTCGCTAAATACTCGATCGCACGTTGTTTTACTTAGACACCTTTTAAACGCTTTGTACCAACGCTATATGTTCGTCAACTGCGTTTTTGGAATGCAATAATAAACACTGCTTAAGGTAATGCTAGTCCTAAGCCTGGATGAACGAGGATGGCGACGGTAACGGCCTTTGATTCCATAAGCTGTCGTTAAAATGAGGAACTACTAATAACTCGGCGACCTTGACGATGAATGCCTGTAACACACTGTTCGCCTATGTGGGTTATCACTCTCCTACTATCATCAATGGAAATGCTAGGATTGAAAAATTTAATATTGATTGCATGTGTAAATATATAGTCTTACCAAATGGCACATAGCATGTTTAATGAATGTGGACTTGTTGGCTTAAAATAATAATGGGGAAGTCATATTTTCATACATGTGTAATTTACACACTAACTTATAGTTCAGTTGTACAGAGGCGGAGTCACACGTTTGTTTGGAAAGGAGGGCGAAATTCGATTAGAGGGATGGGCGCATTTAGGAGGAGTGACACCGCCTGGCCAGACTGAATTGTTATAAATATACGTTGATCCATAAGCCATACATATGCAAATGTGTTACGTTCTGTTCATGTCCTACTGATTCATTATACCTGTTCACTGACTTTCAGTAGGAACTGCGGAGTAGTATGGCAAATTACGATTTATGTTATGTTATGTCTGTATATAGCATCAAATTCCTTTATATATACTGGCCATCATTTTTCAATCGTCGACACTAAGACGGAAGATTGCCCTTTTTTGCTTATTAAGGTTTCTGTAGTTCATTCAGACTTCCCACTCACACACGTCCCACTCCAACACGTCCCACCCTCACACGTCACATCCCAACACGTTCCACTGACACACGTCCCACCCCAACACGTCCCACCCTCACACGTCACATCCCAACACGTCCCACTCACACACGTCCCACCCCAACACGTCCCACCCTCACACGCCACATCCCAACACGTCCCACTCACACGTCACATCCCAACACGTCCCACTCACACACGTCCCACCCCAACACGTCCCACCCTCACACGTCACATCCCAACACGTCCCACTCACACACGTCCCACCCTCACACGTCACATCCCAACACGTTCCACTCACACACGTCCCACTCCAACACGTCCCACCCTCACACGTCACATCCCAACACGTTCCACTCACACGTCCCACCCCAACACGTCCCACCCTTACACGTCACATCCCAACACGTCCCACTCTCACACGTCACATCCCAACACGTCCCACTCTCACACGTCACATCCCAACACGTCCCACTCACACACGTCACACCTCACACGTTCATTTTGCAAAATGTGACTTCTCATTGTAAGGACTTTATTATATTCCCCGAACACATTCAAGTCACGGCTCAAGGTTTATCTTTTTAAGATATCTTGTGATTGCTGTTGTTTTTTAACTCATGTACAGCGCCCTTTTCTTCTGCCTCGGCCGTGCTACGATGCAACATAATTGTCTTATTATTATTACCATTATCATCATCATCATCATCATCATCATCATTATCATCATCATCATCATCATTATCATCATCATCATCATCATCATTATCATCATCATTATCATCATCATCATCATCATTATACAATGGCAAATTTTAAATTTGATGGTCAGTTTGTAACGACATGACTCTATGCCTTGTCAAACTATAATTATTATTATTAATATGATTATTATTATTATTATTGTTGTTGTTGTTAATGTTGTTGTTATTGTTGTCGTCGTCATCATCATCATTTGGTCCAATCTAACAAGAAGTTGGGCTTGGACTTTTCCGACTGTTTATTGCAACAAAAATATTTTCCTCAAGAAGAGAGCATACATCAACCTTGAGTCCAATTCATCGCAGGCCACAAAGTCTTCTATTCGGCTGCATGTTACAATTATGAGCAAGGATAACATGCAAGTTAACCCTCACCATCTTTTCTGCTCGGTGAGAAAAATAAAAGTAACGACCAGAGTCCTTCTCATTCCGTCAAGGGAGACCCAACCAACCTTTCTCATCGCAGGGGTAAACATCGACTGTCCCCGGTACGAGTCTGTCCACAGCTCAACCTCCTATGGGGGGGCCACGCGAACCGGTCAGCCAATAGGATACCCCTCAATTCCCTATTTAGGTTTAAGTAAGTAAGTAGGCAAGTAAGTATATTCTTTATTAACCAAAAGCAAATCGCACATCGGTTTACAAGTATTTAAGAACACAAGAAAATTTATTATGCATACAGCATCCTAATAATAAAACATTTACGCGTTAAATTATCAGCGGGAGGAATAATACGGTCTTGGGTGTGGGGCCGTAGGGAATAACTGAGGGATTTAACTGGCGGGAGTAGCTGATGTAAGACATGATTTGGGTTGTTCAAAATTGCTTTAAAGAGACCAGCATCGGCTGCGCTATGCTATCCGAAATAGCATCGGCCCTGAGAGGATGCGACATCGTAAATCATTTACCTTACATGTAAGTTAGCGTTCTGAGTCGTTACATTTGCGTGACGGTCAAACAGTTAGTATTTATTGGCCAAACCAAACACACCAAGTTCAACCACTAGCTTGAAACCGATCAAGACTTAGAAATGAAGGGAAGAGAAGTTTCGTAAGCTAGACCCGGGAGGCATCCATGGGTATGAAGTGTTAGCGACTGCATTTTTCTTAGCCTCGGCATACGAAGGCGGGTGGTCGGTCCTCCTCTCGCCTCTTGATCTTTCCACAGGCAGTGTATGTTAAACAGAAACTGATTACTATTACTACTACTAATCGCCAGCTATAATTTACACGTTTTGTCGCAGAAACACGAAATAATAACAGGACAGCTTTACGAAAGACACCTTTATAACGCGTCCGTCTGATGGTATATATAATCCAAAGGCGCTAAAACAAGCTTGGATATAGGAGGAGCGCGACGGCCAGGGCCTTTGATGCCATAAGCTGTCGTTAAACTGAGGAACTAATCTGTAAGTTAAAGTCCGCCACTGCCTTGATTGGGGGTAGTGCCAGTCCCAAGCCTGGATAAAGGAGGAGGGCGACGGCAACGGCCTTTGATGCCATAAGATGTCGTTAAACTGAGGAACTAATCTGTAGGTTAAAGTCCGCCACTACTGTACGCGGGTAGTGCCAGTCCCAAGCCTGGAAAAAGGAGGAGGGCGACGTTAACGGCCTTTGATGCCATAAGATGTCGTTTAACAGTGGAACTACTACCACTAATCGCCAGTAAAAGCCGTAACATCACAACAGTAAAGTCGACGTCAACGGCCCTGGCAGCCACAAGGTGTCGCTAAACATGAGCTGTGCAGGGTTCTTATTAGACACCTTTACAACGCTATCAAATGTTGCTATATATTCATGCGTTTAATCACCAATTACAATTAGTTTAAAATAATACTTACATTACCTACGGAAACAAAAATCTTAAAGGAAACGATAAGAAGAAAGAAATGAACTTATGAACAACGTCAACAACATTTTCATGTCGAAGACGTCAACGGCCTTAGTTGCCATAAGATGTCGTTAAACCCATGGACATATATATACCAGTTACAATTGACAATCGGCAATGCTCATAATTGTAATTGTAATTGTAAACGAACATTTATAAAGCGCCACTTGGGAAACAGTGGCGCTCCAGACTTGAACAAACAAAAAGGATTTCAGGCGTTTGCGAGACTGGGTAGGAGAGAGACTAAGTAACTGAAGCCGCAGGTCAAGAGGAAGGCAGTTCCAGCTGGAAGGGCCAACAAAGGCAAAGCTCCTGGATTGAGCAGTCGTAGTGCGGACGCGAGGGACTACCAAGAAACCGCTTATAAGCTTATAAGGCCATATTTTCTACCCTATATATGCTATTAACTTTTAAGTAACACATTTATACAAACGTACAGTCTTGAATTTATAATTCATGTTTGTACATAAAGCCTGAACATATTGTAAATATTGTTTTTGAAAACAATCACAGAAGGTACAAATGTCAATATATTTCAAAACTATAAAGCACTTATATAAATGTATGTATGTACAACAGTTCATAATGTACAGTTCATGTGACCTAATATATGTATATATATATACGCAAGAAACCGATAGAGGAGGAGTATGTATGTATTTTTGTGTGTATCTATGTATATAGCTATTTATATTGCGCCTTTTACTAAAACCTCACAAAGATGCATATATGTATGTAAATGCTGGTTCGAGAGAAAGCTCCTAGTGGCGAAGGTCTTTTGTTGTACGAGATCTTCAAAGGTTTCTTCCAACAAATTCCTCTCAACTGGAAACTAAGAAACCCGCGACAGATCATCCGCCAGTCTAGCGACATCTAACGGTCCTTTGCTTTCGATGTAAAAAATCAATCTCAACCTCCTCCCCCGAAGCATAATAAGCATCAATCACCGAAGTAGTGCCAGACCACGCTTTCATGGAACTACAGTAGACCCTGGCGTCTGATATGGGGGACGACAGAGGATGCGTCATACAAATATCAAGGAAAGAAAAAAAGAAGGAAAATCAATTTTTTAGCTTGGATACAATTTCGGAGGCAGCAGCATTTTAAAAAGGCGAGGAGAAAAATTGATTAAATGTACTTTCCTTAGCTACATTATGAATGTATTATTCAACCAGACACTAGACTACTTTTTAAAGCATCTTCGTTAGCCACATTATAAACTAGACATTACATCACTTTGAAAAGTACTCGATGTCTGATTGTACAACACATGACTAGAACAGCCAGACGAGAACGAGGCTGCACCGCGTGACCCAACTGTTTTTCTAGCGCCTTTGAAATTGCAAAAAGGTTATGTGCAAATAGTGTTAAGTATTAACTCTTTGACGCATGTAGTCCAACGATGCGTTCTAATTCGTCGTGAACAACGCGGTTAATACCGTCTGTCTGTGTGTCTGTCTGTCTCTCTGTCTCTCTGTCTGGCTCTCTCTCTGCTTCACCACCAAAAACACCACCCACCGTAGCTGTCACGCTGTGTCTCTGAGTGACTTTTGGATCGTGACCTGGAACCCTTTTACCTATCGATTTTGTTTTGACTGAGGTCCTGTAAATAAGCTGGTCCACGTGACATGGCTTTCGTTGGGCGCTGTAGTAATGTCGGAATTACGATTACGATACGTAATAAAATTCAAAGTGAGAATGACGTGTCAGTACTAGATCAGTAAATGCATATATACTTGTATATGTAAGTGTGCATTGTATATGTTAGTGTGCATTGTATATGTTAGTGTGCATTGTATATGTTAGTGTGCATTGTATATGTTAGTGTGCATTGTATATGTTAGTGTGCCTGTATGTGTGTGTTTTCAGTAGGCCTATTGCCAATGTCTTCTAACCACAGGATTCGAATAAAAATGTGATATAATGAAGATCATGCCTATTTAAGTACGTTGTGTTTATTCACTGCATATAGGCTTCTTAAAGCTTTTTTAGCACTTCTGGCCAGAAACCCGAACGGTTTAGCCAGCTAGAAATGGGGAAGGCTTAGCCAGTCGAAAATGAGGTTGGTTTAGCCAGTCAGAAATGGGGAAGGCTTAGCCAGTCGAAAATGAAGTTGGTTTAGCCAGTCAGAAATGGGGAAGGCTTAGCCAGTTGAAAATGAGGATGGTTTAGCTAGTCGAAAATGAGGATGGTTTAGCCAGTCGATAATGAGGATGGTTTAGAAATAAAGTTCATCCATTCAAAAATAGGGAAGATTTAGCCAGTCAGAAATGGGAAGGTTTATCCAGAAATGCAGAGGGTTCATTCAGAAATGGGGAGGGTTTATCCGCTATATATAGCGCATACAGTAAATGATGTCTACCATAAAAATTAGGGCTTAAATTACTATTTTAACTGCTGCCTGTTTGCGATAAACCCTCTTAGATGATATTAACTGTAAATTGAAAGCAGGAAATGCAGTTCAAAGTGCTTTCTTCGTAGACTATAAATATCCAGCTTAACCCACATCAAAACGACCAACTACACTGGCCTGGCTTATTACACGCTTTTTGCTCAATATGAGTTAGTCTTCGATATGCATATAAAGGCATAAATGCATAGTTATGAATTAAGTTTATTTAAGTATATATTAAAATATTATAAATAACGACTCGGTATGGAAGAGTAGAATGACCTTCAGTCTTCAACATACGGAGGTTTCTACGTGTAAGAAATATATATGCATTACATGCATGTATTTGTATATATATACATACTGTATATATATATATATATATATTTCACATTCACACTGTATTCACACTGCATATATATATATATATATCACATTCACACTATACAGCTGTTTATAGTTATATGTTACTATATACATGTAGTTTGGTTGATTAAGTAGAAAAATGCTAATTGTACGTTTTCCCAAATTCCAAATAAGTCTTAAGTTTGAACAATTTGGCTTCGAGTCATTATCCTTCTGAAAAACATTGATTGTTGTTTTGAGACAGACAGACAGACAGACAGACAGACAGACAGACAGACAGACAGACAGACAGACAGACAGACAGACAGACAGACATTAACCATATAGAGACCACGCTGATAGTTTAACCCTAAAAGCGGTCTGTCTCTGTCTCTATCACTTTCTGTTTCTATGCGTCTTTCTATCTGCCTGTCTTTCTCTGTTTTCCTCTATGTCAGTGTCTGTTTGTATCTATCTGCCTGCCTGCCTGTCTCTTTGTTTGCTCCTGTTTTGTCTTTGTTTCTTTATAGATACTGTCTGTCTGTCTGTCTGTCTATCTGTCTGTTTGTCTGTCTATCTCTCTATTTCGATGTTCAGACGTGTCTTTGGCTCCGATATGTTTTCGATCAGGTGGTTGTAGCAGATGATGAGTTCTGTGATGCGCGTTTATCTAATCGTTCCCTGCTGCTGCTGCAGGTGATGCTGATGCTAATGATGACGCTGATGATGACAAGCGCACAGTGGGGTTTCACTTTCATCCAATCGTCTTTTAAAAGTGTTCTGTCCATTTATGCTGCGCCACTGAATATGCACTGAAATCAGGATCAGCTGAGAGTAGAGCGCACGTTATGAAAGGTCATGAAGAGGCGCTTCATAAATGCTCGATTACAATTACGAAACAAGATCTGTCTGGGTTGTTGTCCGTCCGAGTCATTGTGTGTTTGCCTGTCTGTGTGTGTCTCTCTCTATATATATTTCTGTCTGTCCGTGTCTGTGTGTGTCTACCTATGTCTCCCTAGGCTTTTGTCTGTCTGTATGCGTGTGTGTATCTGAGCGTGTCTGTACGTGTATGTCTGCGTGTATCTCTGTGTGCCTGTTTCTGACATCCTTTGTGTTCGCGTGATGTGTATGTCTGCGTGTGTCCGTGGTGTGCATGTCTCTGCCTGCCTGCATGTTTGTTTGTGTTTGTGTGTCTGATGAAAGTATTTTGTACTCTTCTCCAGAGGCGTTTGCCTTGTAATTGTATCCTTTTGTGTGCGTGTGCGGCTTTGCAGACCTTGAAGTCGGAATAATAAGCTACTGCAGACAGTCACGTTTTTCTAAGAGTTAAATGCGCTACATAATTACTTAGCAGGACTCACACTAACATGGCTTACGAGAAGGTTTGATGTATGATTTTGTTCTTTTCTCGTGAAAGAGGTTTGTTGTTGTTGATGATGATGATGACGACGACGATGACGTTGAAAAGATGATGCAGATGATGGCAACGAGAATGATGATGAATATAAACGTTATGATATTGATTATGATGATGAGGACGATGATGATCGCAAGGACGACAACGAAGATAATGGCGATTGTGATCAATATGTTGGTGATTATGATGACGACGACGACGACGATGATGATTTCTGATTTCTGATGATTTCTGATTTCTGATGATGATGATTTCTGATGATGATGATTTCTGATGATGATGATTTCTGATGATGACGATTTCTGGTGATGATGATGATGATGATGATGACGACGACGACGATGATGATGGTAATGATGGGCAGGAGTAGAAAGAAAAATAACAGGAAGAAGAAGAAGCTTGGTCACTCCACAGATGTATAAATGCTGACACATATAATATTTATGTCTGAAGCTTTCTAACATCCTGTGAGAAACAGCGATTAACGTCGGCCATGGGATATGACCTTTGAACCCACGAGTAGTTACGGAATCTTATACGATGTCGATTAAACGTCCAGATGGCTACCCAAGCGTACACTGGCCGGAAGGAGCATTCAGTAATTTGTTCTCTCGCACGAAACAAGCGTTTCCGGAAAGTATCGTCGAATCCCTCGTCGCTGTTTCCGGTTGAAACGTAAATGGCAGAATTTGAACAGCGAAGCCTTGACGCAAATGATCCCTAATCATCCGATCGTTGGTCGTCGAACATCTTAAAGGTATCAGCAGCAGCAGCAGCAGCACTTTCTGCTTCTGCTTCTGATGCGGATGGTAAACACGCAGCATCATTTCAAGCAGCGTTTTCGTAGCAGCAGTACAGCGCTACATAAAGCCAAGCCTCAGAAGGAGAAAATATTGAAAGCAACATTGGCGCAAAGGCAGGATTAAGTAAGAAGTCATTGCTATTACGCAATACATAGAATCACAGGGTGCGTTTTACTACTGCTCGGAACATGGTTTGGGCCTGACTCGGAGTAATCTCCTTGTCGACGTTGGAACAAGATTAGATGATGATGATGAGTTCTCTGCCCAAAGGCAGGTCCATTGGCTTATGCCACCCAGGGATGAGATGAGTGAGGTGGTTTCCCGTTGCTTTCCTCACAGACAATTGTGGGTAAGCAACTTGTCCAAGGTCGCTACCAGTGGCTTGAGGCAGATTCGAACCCGCGACCCTCCGGTTACAAGGCACAGACCATACCACTACACCACCGCGTCCCAGATAGGGCGAGTAGGCCTAAACTGTGCACATCCTGGTTGGTCTGTTTAATTCGAGACAGGTCACCCGCTGGCCCATCCTCGTGTTTTTTTATTTTAAAGTTGTCTCTTTTTTGCTAGGTCATGTTTATTATCCAATTTCATGACCCAAGTTGACGTCACACTGCTAATTCTACCAGTCGGGATTACAAATTGAACGCAGCTGACGGATATATAACGCCATTTGACAGCGTTTTAAAGGTGTCTAATAAGCGCAATGCATATCTAATTGTTTAGCGACATCTTGTGGCTACCACATCCGTTGACGTCATCCTACAATCTTGTAATGCAATTAAACCTCTAGTTCCTTTAATCCTTTCTAAAGCAATGCATAATTCAGGCATCGCCAAAACTCAATGTCTACCTGTTCCTCCGCTCTACCACTCTTGGCTTTCTCCCCAGGTGGCGTCATTTCCCGCCCACGTTTCTGACGGACGAGTATCTATTTTTACCGAAATATATCAAGAGACACACACAAACAGACAAGCAGGCAGGCAGACTCACTGACGGGGACAAGTCCATTAAATGTAGACTAATACGGCCTAAATCTTCTAAGACAGGTGTGAAAATCATAATAGTGGAATCAATGAGAGCAGAAGTATACGGATTACAGCTTGTTACAGTATTATTTGTATAACTGTTAATTTATTAAAAAGTCATAGTAATAGTAATAGTAATAATAGCGTCTTCATCCGGTTTGTCATAATCACTATCGTCTGTAAAGTGTGCGTCATAATCCTTTAAGTCAATAATCCGCTTCTGCTAGCAATGTCATTTAGTCTAAATCATAATTTATTTTAGTCAACAATGTCATTTAGTCCAAGTCATTTAGTCACCAATGTCATTTAGTCCAAGTCGTTTAGTCACCAATGTCATTTAGTCCAAGTCATTTAGTCACCAATGTCATTTAGTCCAAGTCGTTTAGTCACCAATGTCATTTAGTCCAAGTCATTTAGTCACCAATGTCATTTTTCCAAGTCATTTAGTCACCAATGTCATTTAGTTCAAGTCGTTTAGTCACCAATGTCATTTAGTTCAAGTCGTTTAGTCACCAAACTAGAGTGCAAGTTCACCAACAACCCTCTGAAACGGATTTCAATTCGTGGAAGCCCGAGAGCGATTTTCAGTTGATGCCAGCTTCCCGTAAGTGAATCCCACTATCACGGTTTCGTGGTTGGTGGTGAGTTAGGCCCCGTTTGTAAATATCAAGGAGCTTTTTGTAGTGTCTTTACATTTAAAACTCGAGACCTCAGTCTTTTCTTTTAGCATTAGGCTATTTATTATTGATATAAACTGAAAGATTAATAGCAAACTAAACGAAATAACTGTCAGTTAAAGTCAAGACCTTCTATAACAGAATCCCGGTCAATGGCCGTTTCCTTCCCCACGTCCCCCAAGCAACGAGTCAGACTCACAGGCTCGTTCCGAAGGCGGGAAATGCGAGGTTCTGTCGTGACGAGATAATAATAATAATAATAATAATAATAATAATAATAATAATAATAATAATAATAATAATAATAATAATAATAATAGCAACAACAACAATAATAATGATAATAATAATAATAATAATAATAATAATAATAGTAGTAGTAATAATAATAATAATAACAACAACAACAACAACAACAATAATAATAATAATAATCTTTCTTCTTTTGGTTCTCTGCCTCTAGGCAAGTTCATACGTCCAATGGCGCCACTCTTCACGGTGCTGAGCATCTCTTTTCATTCCGCTGTATCCATACGTGATCATCCAGTCCAGCAACATCTGTCTAGGTCTTCCTCTTGTTTTTCGTCCCTCCATTCTTCCCTCGATAATAGTTCTTACGAGTGAGTCCCCTCTCATTACTAATAATAATAATAATAATAATAATAATAATAATAATAATAATAATAATAATAATAATAATAATAATAATAATAATAATAATAATAATAATAATAATAATAATAATAATAATAATAATAATAATAATAATAATAATAAATTTCTAATTGTTACGCCGGTGTCTAATGCACAAGGCCTCAACCGATGGTGCACCAAAGCCAAGAGATGACACCCGGCGATCTGAAAAGCACCCTCCGTCGGCACCGGTCACCGAGTTCCTGGTCCCTTCTTCATTTGATTTTAGCCCCATGGAAGGCGGAAAAGACTTCTTGTCCGACAGGTAGGCTCGTCGTTCGTCCTTGCGGTCAACGGCAGAGGGCGCTCCAGTCTCGGTTGCGAGGAGAAACTTTCAGTCCCACAGGGACCTCCAGGGCGAATTCGACCGACCATGTCTGTTGACTGGCAGAGTCGTTTTGAACTGAAATCTGGCAAAGAACTCCCCCTCTTTTTGAAACAGCCGTCCCCTTTATCATTGTCTAGACGAAGATCACGTGCCCTCTTGCCCTTGACCATCCGTTTTTGGACCCCACGGCCACCGATGGCCAACGACCAAGACATATCTATCACACGTCCTCGAAAGTCTAAGAATCGAAATATACGCCTATACTACTCTATAAATAGATATAGATATAGTTCCTTATTTCGCTTAACTATAAGGGCAATTCGTGATACCCACTTTCCTCTTATATTGAGAACAGCAGACACTACTCTGGTGTTGCCAGATACATGATTACTTCAACTGGTGATTAAACGCAGCTGATGAATATATTCCAATATTTGATAGCGTTGTAAAGGTGTCTAATAAGAACACTGCACAGCTCATGTTTAGCGACACCTCGTGGCTGCCAGGGCCGTTGACATCGACTTTGTCTTACTCTACAGTCTTTCAAGATTTTTACCCTACAGTTTTGTGTATGTACATACATACGCAAAAATACATAGATACAATACTTATACACATAAAGACAGAGTCATATTACATACATACATATACCCATATAAGCCACATTGGCTGCGCTCTATTACATCATTGTATTTCTATTCAATCGCTATCGTTAGCGACTGCTGTTCCAGACAACGCTTCTTTCAAAGTACATGTTGACATCAGTTGCATCTCGTTTGGTGATGAAGTGTGTCACAGCTGCTGCTGCGACAGGTGAGAGGCTTCTTTTCGAATGCCGCTGTACTCCTCATCCAAAACGGATGTCTTGAGAATCTTGACATTTATATAATTCTGTCTGTCTGCCTGTCTATCTCTGTCACTCTGTCTCTGTCTATGTCTATCTCTGTCTGTCTTTGTCTGTCTCTGTCTGTCTCTGTCTCTTTCGCTCTGTCTGTCTGTCTGTCTGCCCCTCTCTCTCTCTCGCTCTCTCTCTCTCTCTCTCTCTCTCTCTCTCTCTCTCTCTCTCTCTCTCTCTCTCTCCATCTCTGACTCTCTGTCACAGCAGTTTTACCACCATACATAACATAACGAAAGCTAGTCCATTCCAGATAACATACTGTCCCTAATCTTTGCAATCCTGAAGGATCACATACACACCTCGGATGAAAAATAATTATCGTTGCCGCTGAGAGAGGATCCTTTGGGTAGAAAATATGAAAAACAATCAAACCAATAATACAGAAAACAGAAATTGAAGGATAGAATATCGGCTTTCTGCTCTGTTCCCTTGTGTTTCAAAAGGCTTGACAAACAGGAAGTCACGTGTTTCTTTAGCCACGTTTGCCACGCTCTTGCACCAAAGACGTGAGATAAAAGAGAGAAAAGACAGGCAAAACAACAACTTCTGTTTCAACGCCCTTCCATGACCGACAAGGCCTCCTACACAACTGATTTTATGGCACCCTCCCTGCTTCTGTATACATCAACAGACTAGTCATTTCAGAGTATAGGAGTCGCTCTAACTCGAACAATATTAATTGCTAAATGTATCTGGCAGCGGGGTATATTTACTGTTTTGCATCAGACATTCTACGTCTGTAAGCGTACTAGCCACATTAAAGTAGTATTTAGAACAGCAGACACTAGCAACAGCTGTTAGTTAAACTAATAAGATGCCATCTCCCGCGCACTGCTTCTGCGAGCTAGTATGGCAACATGTGCCTTCTGAGGAAGATCCTCTGTTGCTCCCAATTAGTTACGGGCCTTGAAGGGAATGGCAAAACTGTCCCGATATTGAGAATTGGTTATCTTTTCCCGGCTAGGGTCCAATTTAAAGTTTCTGTCCTTGTATAGAAGGAGCTTCATGGCTTGGCGCCCATTCAAACGGGCAGCGTTAGTGAAGGATTTCACCCGATAAATTCATTGAAACATGAACAGGATCGAGGCCATACGGTCGCTATAGAAAAACATGTGCATTTACATTTACATTTAGTGCGAAGCTACCTTGCTGACTTATGCATTTCATTCACACTTTGATTCAACCAGGACAAACTTTTAAGATCAGCTTCTTCTGGCCCACTCTTTGTCCCAACTTACCATCAAAGACTTGTAGATTCCGTACCTGTTCGCACACTGGTCCTAGTCTATGGAATACTGCCACCAGTTTTGAGGACGTTTCTCATTAGTCGAGGCAATGGTTTAGGGTAAAGTGTGATATGAGTGGTAAGGTAGGGTTTAGTGAGGTAACGTCATTTGAGTTAAGAGAAAGTAAGGCAGCGAAATGTGCAGGCAATGTTGTTCTGAAGAGGAAAGAAGATAACGAAGCTGGACAGCAAAAATTAATACGTGATCGTAATCGTAATCGTAATCTCCAAATTTCTAAAGCGCTAAATAAAAGCAAGCGCAGGGCACTATCTTATTCACGAGCGCTGCGTCGAGTCGGTGGGGTTGTCCAAAGGTGCCATGTCAAGAACCAAGTCCGGTTGCCAGAAGACCAGAGAGAGAAGGGGGAAAGGAACTGCTAGAGTGGTTGTGTTTAAGTTGAGAGACATGAGAAGGCAACGGATTCGATGGATCAGGACGGGATTTCTTGAAAAGGTGAGACTTCAGTATTGAATGGAACATCTAAGGGGTAATAGATAGAGGGGCTTGAGAAAGAGAATTTTTGACCATGCTGCTCATGGTGAACCCGGCCGTAATTGCAAGTATTAGGCCTAATTAAGGCTGTACAACACTTAATGGCATCAGATGAATGAATAATTGCAAGTCGTTGATTAATTACAACTGTTCAACACTTAATGACATTGCAGTGTGCGTCTCAAAGTGCACCGCATTCATCATTAACCTAATTGCCATTCCAGATAAAGGAAAAAGTAAAGAAAAATCATGCCATCTCGCGATTAACCGAGACCTTAATTAACGACGTTGCTTCGAAGAGCAGAATGCGCCTTCTTAAAACCCGGAAATGATGCCCAGTTTATATAATCTATGCATCTATTGCGTGACATCCTCGTTTGGCTTTCAAGTGGGCATCTTATGAGTGCAACATTAATTAGTATTGTCATTCAGGTCTATGCTTGTATCAACATGCATAGCTACCTTAACCTGACTTCCGGTCCCTCTGACCTGTCGGGTTTCAATCGAATTCATCCAACGAATTGTAATTTTTTTACTACGGTTTCAGCTGAAGGACAATTATTTGATACCTCGTGCAATGTGACCCGGAATCATTTTAACAGACCTTATAATAGGAAGGAAGTATTCCAGTTTAACAACAAGCTACTGTATTTGTATACATATATGTATATGTATGCGTGTATTACGTATGCATGTATATAGCATATATGTATGGACGTATGCATATGTGCATGTATGCATGCATGTATGTATGTATGGATGTATGAATGTATGAATGTATGTATGAATGTATGTATAATATGTATGTATGAATGTATGTATGCAGGCATGTATGGTATGTATGCATGCATGTGTGTATGCATGTATGTATATTTGTATGCATGTATGTATGTATATATGCATGCATGTATATGTAGATATATATATGTGTGTGTATGTGTGTATTATGTATGCATGTATGTATACATATATGTATGTATGTATGTATGTATGTATGCATGCATGTATCCATGTACGTTTGTATGTATGTATGCATAGAAATATGTATGTATGCATGCATGTACGTATGTGTTGTCATGTATGTATGAACTTAAGTGTGTATGTATGCATTCATACATGTCTCATACTGTTACTACTGTTACGAAAATTGTTAACGCGCGCTGTCACTCATAGATGTGCGAATCTGAGGGGTGGATTTAGTGAGCCGCCAAGTGACTATGTAACTAATTATCTAGGTGCTTGAAAGCCACTAAGAAATAGCGAGTTTTGAGGCGTTTAATTAACTTAGCAACTATTAGGAAATTTTCTTTATGTATGTATGAGTGTATATGTTTGGCATGCATCATGTTTGCATGCATGCGTGTAGGTAGGTTTATACATGTTACATTCTTTTCTCTATGTGTTTGGATATTTTTGTATGCATGCATGTACGTGCATCTAGCCCTATGGATGAAGTCCTGTGTATGTATGTATGTATGTATGTTTGTATGTATGTATGTATGTATAATATGTATGTATGAATGTATGTATGTATGTATGTATGAATGTATGTTTGTATGTATGTATGTATAATATGTATGTATTAAATGTATGTATGTATGTATGAATGTATGTATAATATGTATGTATGTATATATAATATGTATGTATGTATGTAAGTACTGTATGAATGTATGTATAATATGTATGTATGTATATATAATATGTATGTATGTATGTATGTATTTATGTATGCATATATGTATATGCATGTGTCTATATCTGGCTATTTATATAGCGTTTTCCAGAACCAAAAGAAGTTTGCTGTTGTTAATAGATAAGGTTAACGTCTGACAGTAAAGATAATAGATAAAACTGCAAAAGAGGCGAATCATTTCAAACCTAATCCATTTCAAGTATCCTTTGACTTCAGCCGATGACATTGAATCAGTCTTGTTTAATAATCATGACTCGTGTAACAAACAACGTGACCTCTGCAGCCGCTGATTACGAGAGTCAGACAAAAACTAAAGCTTAGGTAATGATTGTGATGTTCGTCACAATGATTCATGTCTTGCCTTGTCTTCAACCGTACTCGAGCCGAGGATTGGCTTCGCCATGGACAATTTTGTGTCATCTGCTTCTGTCCCTCAGTTCTTGCAATAACTGGTCGAACGATAATTCAGTCCATGACGTGATGTTATCGATCCATGTCATCTTGGGTCTTCGCCGAGCTCGGGACCTAGGAATTGTTTCCTTGGATGGTCTCTTTCTCTGAGCAGTATCCACTCTTCCGTAGCACATGCCCGAAGTATGAAAGCTTCCTCTTTTTGTGTAATCCGAGCAGACTCCTCTCTACTCCTGCCGTCTCTAGGACCCAATCATTTGTCTTCTTAGCAGTCCACGGTACTCTGAGAATCTGCCGCAGACACTTCTATTCAAATGCGTTCATTCTTGCTCTGTGATCCATGGTTGTTCATAAAAACAACCAACCCAAGTGGGCTAAGAACACTGATTATGGCAAAACAGAGCAGCAGTGACGTTATTACTTATGAATATGTATTATCGTTATCGTAATAGTAATCATAATCGTACTTCCGAGATTTCTACAGCGCCCAACGAAAGCCGCGACGCGGGGACCAGCTTATTCACAGGCGCTCAGTCAAAACAAAATTGATAGGCAAAAGGGTTCGGTTCCAGATCAAGATCCAAAAGTCAGGCGGAGAGATAATAGAGCCTAGCATCCAATTATCACCAAGACGTCATTACTCATGAATATTCATATCTGAATTCATACATAGGATATTAATATGCATACGGGACCTTAATTGTCTTTCACATCAGAGGCTCAGTAAGTCAACATGTCCATTGGTGCAGAAAGGAAGCGCTCCTAACGAAGATCTCTGATGCGGGCAGCAGATGAAAATGAATCAGTCTGTCAACTCTGCAGACTGGTGTTTTTATCAACAATCTTCGGGTTTCCATTATCTGCTGCAGATCTTTGAAAGGCACGAATGTCGTGGTGATTACTTTGACCCGATGCAAGCACACAAAGACAGTGACAAGAAGAGATACTGTACCGGCAGACAGACATTCATCCTACCGTGATTCTAATACGAAATAGATTTTGACGCGAGATTGGCAATAAGAAATTGATATCAACATATGAAATACTTAATGTATGAAAAAGTATCATAAATCGAATACGGCAAAAATGACACAGGTTTCTGTTTCCTTTACCTCTATTTCCTGTCTTTCTCTTTGTATGCGTCCCTCTCAGTTTTTCTATCTCTATGTTTTTGTCTCTCTTCCTCCTTCTGCCTGTCGCTTTTGATCTCTTTATAGTCTGGAGCTGACACCCGTGGCTTAACGAAAGAAAATTTATTGCTGACGAAATGAAAGATGTGAAAAGGAAAACGATTTGGAAAACACAAACAACGAGAATTAAAGTCTGTCCTGTCACTCATAATATTCGAACCTATCATAACAACGTTGTCGTTATCATCTTAATCATAATCTCCATTATTATCAACGTAATCATCATCATCATCATCATCATCATTATCATCAGAAATTTTATCGTTGTTATCATCATTATCATCATCATAATTTCCTGGGCCACTGTTGGCTTTCAGGATTCTTCTCAAGGCTTACAAGATGATGAGAAATGTTCAGATATGTGCATACATAAATAAACGTCTAAATACACATACATACCTGGGTACATGCAAACGAACATATATACGTATACGTGAAAACATACATACGCACATATATGCACACATACATACATACATACATACATATATACATATATACATATTCAAACAGTATCTAACAGTTAGTAACTTAATTAGTCTAAGTACTTCATTGATTGGTTAAACCTTATTAGGTTTAATATTTCAATTACCATAATTAATATTAACAACATTAATACCAGAAGACGTTTCTGGATAGCTGGTCTGGTTATAGGTTTTAATCCCGAATAATGAGAGTCATCCAAGCGAGACGCTTAAAGACGCGCCGCTTATACTTTTGTTTACCCACCGTTCTGGTTTCTCTGACCTAATGTAATTCGACCCGGCTTCTCCAATGGATTATGATTTTGGATTGCGATTTTGACTTGAAGCGACCATCGACTGATGCCTTGGGCATTAAGATAACGGCGCTATAGAAGTCTTTAGATTAGATTAGATTAGATTAGAGTAGATTAGATTATATGGTTCTGTAGCGTTAGTCTAATGTAAGTTACTGGTGCCTGTAAAGAATTTGAGGACTTAAAAAAATTAAAAATAAAGATCACTGCAGCCACAAGGTGTCTTTAATGTCTGAAAAGTGACCGCACGAGTTTTGGAGTATTACCCTTTCTGGCCATAGATTTTGTTTTGATTGAACGTCTGTGAATAAGTTGGTTCCCGCGTCTTTGCTTCCTTTTGGCGCTGTATAAATCTCGAGTTTACGATTACGCTTGGAATTTACTGCCTGGCTAATTCTTAGACACTGTCGCAAAACGAGTTTGAGATGAATTCGTGAGTTTTGAAAATCTGATCGAATCTATATCTTAGACACTTATTATTATTATTATTATTATTATTATTATTATTATTATTATTATTATTATTATTATTACTACTACTACTACTACTACTACTATTATTATTATTATTATTTTGAAAAACTGTTCGAATCTATATATTAGACACTGCCGCAAGCCAGTCTTATTATTATTATTGTTGTTGTTCTTGTTCTTGTTGTTGTCGTTCTTGCTGCTCCTGTTGTTATTGTTATTTATTATTATTATTATTATTATTATTATTATTATTATTATTATTATTATTAAAATATTATTAAAATTAATATTCGTTTCAAATCAATAATTCGTCCTATCATCATGCCACATCACACAGACACGCCGACATGGAGCCCCAGTCCTTTAGGGCTTCGCTGAAGCCCTGGCGGAGAGTGATATTGTGCGGGTTCTCTTTACAGACCATAAATGTTTTCAGTTCAGATTGGTGAGGGTTGTTCTGGTTCTGTGTGTTTTGGGGTTGACTGTACGCTTGTTCTGTCTGGGGAGCACAAGGGACAGGCTCTGAATGGCCACCACTGCCTGTCATCGCAACATCAATTGTTTGAGCAATAGCAGATCCAACAGAAACACCTGCGGCACTTGCGCCCATTTGTGCAATAGCTGGTGGAGCTGGTGGTGGAGCGATAGAGCTGCTGGTGGCGTCCTGGCTGGCACGCTGGAAACTGGTCGACTAAGCGCACCTCTAAATCTCGTGGTCTTGTCTTTAAGCGCATTATTATTATTATTATTATTATTATTATTATTATTATTATTATTATTTTATTATTATTTTTTATAGTATTATTATTATTATTTTATGATAATTTTTGCATTTATTACGCGCACAAGGTCAGTAATTCTGAATCCGAGGCGCGAAGCAATTGTGAAAGACCGTTCACATTAACCATCTAAGGGGAGGCTCGAACCCGTACTCTCCGCGTTACAAGCTAAGCGCTTTATCCAATCGGCTACCGGGCCCCGTAATAGAAGACGTAATCATAAGACTACCAGTCAAGTCTAAGATACTATTACGACTAACAAGATGTACTTACGAGTCTGCTTTCAACCGCTTCAACAAGAGGCTTAAAGCACGGAGGCTGGCGTCACACAAGACTACTCCTCGTCGCAGAAGTCTTTGAAGCTAGTTCCACACCGTAACAGCGATGCAGCGACGCGCAGTCTGTCACAGGATATCATGCGTAACCATGCATACGCAACTTCCTGCGCATGCGCACTGCTGGCAGATATTCTTCATCCATTCGGCCGACTTATATAGCGCAGCTGGAGGTATTGCCCTGTCGTTCGCTCAGGTACAATCTGTGGGTTATTGGCAAAAGTGACTGCTTCATGCTCTCACGGCATAGCGCTGTCTGTGAGCGGCAAAGTCAAAGTCGGCCCGTAGAGTTTTATTATGACGAGGCGAATCAGAAGGGAAGGCAGGATCCGAGGCAATTATTTGATGTCAGAACTTCGGTCTGGCCTGTCAGAACCCGGGATCAGTATGACCGAGTGTCGTCGTCGACTGCTTCCGCTGGAATTTGGTCCGGCTTATGAGGGCTAAACGATATTTCAAATTGTAATTGTAATTTGAGATTTATAAAGCGCCTCTTAGAAGATAAACTCAACAGAGGTGCTTCCGACCCGAAAAACTAAAATCGCTGTTAAACAGTACAGTCTTCAGGCGCCTGCGGAATAGTGAGAGGGGAAGAGAGAGGAGCTCAAGTCGCAATTCTCGAGGGAGACGATTCCAGCAAGTGGGACCAACGTAGGCAAAGCTTCTGGACTGGGCAGTAGCGGTGCGCATTCGAGGGACAAACATTACTAACATTGAGTTGACACTTTTCTGTCTCTTCTCTGATCTCCTTTGCTCTACTGCGTTAACCTCTCCTCTGCCCTTCTTTCGTCCTTTCCTCCTGTCCTCACCCCTTCTTCTCTCTTCTCAATTCTCCTTAACTGTATTGTGTTGTAATTGGAAATCGTTATCGTAATCGTAACCTCCAGAATTCCTAAAGCGCTACTTTAAAAATAAGCGCAGAGCACCAGATTGTTCACTGTCTGCCTGCCTGACTCTTCGATCTTGACCTGGAACCGAACCCTTCTTGCCTATCGATTTTGTTTTGACTGTAAGTAAGCTGGTTCCCGCGACTTAGCTTTCGTTGGGCGCTGTAAAAATCTTGAGATTACGATTACGATTGCTTCTTTGGCGTTAGGATGCGTTCCACTACTGCTCTGAGCATGGGTCGGGCTTGACTCGGGTTAAAAACTGTATCGACGTGGAACAACAGTGAGCAGAGTAGGCATATTAAGCACAGGTCAAATTGTGGAACCCACAGGGTTTGTTTACAGAGCAAAAATGGCGGATAGATAGTTTTGTTGATCGGGAGATAATACATTACATGAAAACGCACGGCATACAATTTGACCACGAGGCAGTTTATGAAAAGCAGTGAAGATTACAAAACAATGTAATAAAAATCTCGGGCCAGCACGATCAGTCCACGAGAACCTTAAATGGTGTGGCGCCCATTCAAACGGGAAGCGGTGGTGTAGGGTCTCACTCGATAAATTCATTGAAAAATGAACAGGGTTGGGGCCATACGGTCGATACAGTAAAATTTGTACATTGTACATATAATTAGATTGTGCCTAGATACCTTTAAACCGCTTTATCCGACGCTATATACACTTCAATTTCGTTTAGTCTTCGTCGGGTCCATGCTCAAAGGTCGACTTCAACGGCTTTAGCAGCCGCGAGATGTCGTTAAACACTGAATACTAATACAAAAGGCGCGGCGCCCATTCAATCGGGCAACGGTGGTAAAGGATTTCACTCGATAAATTCGTTGAAAAATGAACAGGGTTGATGCCATACGGTCGCTACAGCAAAATTTGTACATTTACATTTATTTACACTGAATTCGTTCACAGCGACGCTATCATTAGCGGACGTGTAAAAACCGGATGAAAAATAGCTTGCAAGTTCGTTAGCGATACTAAAATCGTCAAGAAAACCACCTACTGTACAGTGACGCATTATTTAATATCACAGAGCGATGGAATTTGAGATTCCAGCATTTCCAAAGTTGATGAAGTTCCTTGCTAAGAAAGTGTTCATCAAATTTTTAAACTTCTAAGACAGCCTGTTTAATATCCATGGTGTGTATGGGTGCGCATGACTTTTGTATGCAAAATAATTCGTCCCATTCTGGACGACTAGCATCACATCATTCCCGAAAACTGTAACTTCTCCTTAATGTTCCAATATGCTCTAAAGAACTACGGTGAATTCTAGTCCAAAACCAGGAGCCCTTAACGCTTCAGCCTCTTGCAGTACAAATACAATATCATTTTACCTGTGGTCAATGGGGTGACGTTGGTTACCGTCATTGCATCCCACTGGGTGCTGCGCGAGCGACTGAACCACCCTGACCCAACAAATCCAATCACGGGAAATCTCTTAATATCCTGCCACACGGGAATCTGATAATATCCTGCCGCATAAAGACTGCTCCTCCGAAAGCAGCTTTTGGTGGTGCCTCGGTTGTTCCAGCTACACCGGAACACGAGTATTGATTGTTAATTAGACTTAGGCTGTTCATACCGGCTCATGGAGCCAACCGCTGCTCTTGATGGCTATACGATGTGGTGCGTTGTACGCGAGTTCTGCAGCAGAGCAGCAGCTGCTGTCGTGAACCATTCACCATCAACAAATAATAGAATAATTTGATCAGCTACATTATGCTGCATACATAACTATATATATACATGTATATACATATATAACTATATATCTTGAACTTTCTTTAACGTGGTCAAGATGTTCGTTCCAATAGGCCTTGCAGTGTCTAATTCTACTGAAACCTATACATTTATTTTCTTCAGTATGACAACAACGTCGTTAAACAGAAACTACATACACAGTACCGTTTCGTAGGGATTAAAACCACTCGGGTAAGATAAGGTCGAAGTTACGTTCCTGATATCAATAAGATAACGGTGAAGTGTAAAAATGTAAATGCACGTGTTTTTCTATAGCGACTGTATTGCCTCGACCCTGCTGATTTTTCAATGAATTTATCGGGTGAGATCCTTCATCACCGCTGCCAGTTTCAATGGGCGCCACGTCATTTACGGTCTAAATCCTGGACAATGTAATGCTCTCCTTAGACACCTTAGAAACGCTTTAAGCTACTCCATATATTCGTCAACCGCGTTGAGTAGGCAGCTAAACTCCGCCACTGCCTTGTTTGGGGGTAGTGCCAGTCCCAAGCCTGGACAAAGGAGGAGGGCGACGGCAACGGCCTTTGATGCCATAAACTGTCGTTAAACTGAGGAACAACTAATAACCAGCCAAAGCTAACATCTTTCCACAAGGTGAGGTAAGGTAACGTCGACGTCAACGTCCCTGGACGCCACAAGAAGTCGCTAAACACTGGATAAAACTAATCGACAGTTTAACTCCACCGCCCCGTGTTCGGGTGGCGCCAGTCCCGAACCTGAATAGGGAGGGCGAAGCTTATCATCCTCATTATGACCCAGCGTCGTTAAACAGAAACTACAAATCGCCGGTTGCTCCTGTCCGATAAAAATTATATTTATCAGCTCCCAGTGAGGCCCAGCAAAAGCCCAATGCAGTACAGACTTTCTGCTATCTGAATGAGGGTGGTATTCAGGGTACAGGCTGGACTGAAATAAATAAGAGATTTTGATGCAGACGTCCGCTTTTGGCTTAAATACCCTCCCTCCGCTTTGTCCGCATTTCGATGACCTCTCCCTCCCCAATTATGGACATCCTTAATGGCCCACATCTTACCACCCCTCGTCCTACTTGCAGTGTGTAGTCAATGTACTCTGCTGGGGGCACTAATGCTGTGGGGCACGGTAGCCGAGTGGTCAGAGCGCTTGGCCTGTAACACGGACAGTACAGATTCGATCCTCCTCTTCCGAGATGTTTACTGTGTAGGGACCTCGGGCAAGTCCTTCACTCACAACTGCTCAGCGCCATCGATCAATGCTTAGTAGTTAGAGACTGGCGCTTAATAAATGCAGAAATAACAATAATAATAATAATAATAATAATAATAATGCAAAAGAAATCTTGAAATATCTTTCAGACCCAGCAAGAATTTGAACTCCAACTTTTGGACTTATAATACATAACGCTAACCAACACGCACCTTTTTACAAAAGGGTGGAAATTACAGAGAATCGAATCCAGTCTGACAATTAATGCCAATTAGTTAACGACGCCACTCAGGTAGTGCCAGTCCCAAGACTGGATAAAGGAGGAGGGCGACGTCAATGGACTTTAATACCATAAGATGTTGTTAAACATTGGAACTATTACTACTACAAAGAACAGTGTGAAACTTTTACTGGGCCGGTGTAATAATGCAGAAAGATTTCTAACAATACCAAGCTGTAATGTACATAATGTACAGAGTAAATGCCACTGTGGCTCAGTTTATTATCATTAGCAACAATTAACAGAGTATTTAACATAAAAACTAAATTACACGCAAATCAATAAAACCTTCAATTGTCTCTCACGAGTCACGTTTCCGTTTGAAATCGATCGAGCAGATGGTGGTTAGAAAATCACATGTTAAATAATTCCAATGTTACAAATAACATAACAGCTACATCATCACATCAATAACATAACAGCTACATCACCACATCAAGTCCTGAGCTGTTCAGGAAGTTCATCACAGCACACATATCATAACTGCATATTTATTAATATTAATGATAATAGCGCTAACAACGATAATTACGATGATAAAATAATACCAATAACAATTATAGTAACAATAATAATGATGATATTAAACAATAATTACAATATTACTAATAACAATATAAATTAATTAATAATAATATTAAAATAATTCAGTCTTGTTCGTTTTCAAGGGAAAATATTTGCTCTGAAACAGTTCTAGCTAGCCATTTCAATTTCAACAGTACTGATGATGACGATGAAAATAATAATAATAATAAAATAATAGTAATTTTTCCAAACTGAGCTCTGCATTAAGAACATAATAATGGTAATATTAATTATAATAATAAAAATTGTAATAATATCTGCCATTGTGTTCAGACGCACATTTCAGACAGCTGTGAAAATCTTTGGCACAACGCCCGATTTCTCAGAGATCAAATATTTTATACCCCAACTTAATTTTTTGGTTCCCTCTGGATCATTTCTACCACAGGTAAATAATAATGATGATGATAATGATAATGATAATAATAAGAATAATAATAATAGTAACGAGAGACATGCCATGCCATCTGTTCCATAGCCTATCAGTTGCCGTACAACGATTTAATGCTGTCGCCTTCCAAAACCCTTCTCTCTGCCAAAACTTGACGAGATTTAGCCAACCCAGATAGTTTATTTCTCTGAAGCGGTTTTCATAAGCTCCGAGGGATCATAAGTACCTTGGGCAAAAAATAATAATAATATAAGTAACAATAATAACAGTAATAATAATAATAAAAATAATAATAATAGTAATAATAACAAGCAACTAAGTGAAGCAATCATGCCCGCTAAAAACAAACTGAAACAAGGCAGCTTCAAAAGTGAATAACTTTCTTATTGGAACAGAAATTAAAAAACGCGACCCTAAATTCGTCCCCAATACATCTTCCGTGCTCACTCAAACGTCATCAGATCTTCCCGCTTGCAAATCCTCAGCTTCAGCGCAACAAACAAAATATGCCACAGCGCAGCACGACGTAAAAAAACGAGACCCATCGAAAAAAGCGGACATCTGCAGTCTGAGAATCAAGCACTAAGCATCCTCCGGCCTGCTACCAGACGCTTCTTCTACGCTCTTCAGCGGCTTGTATTCGGCACCTGACGTCGGTCGCTGTCTTCGGCCACGACTCGTGTTACGCCCCTCCACGATGTATGCCATCAACTGAAACACAATTCAGATTTAAGACATACATATGCATGTATATGAGTGCATATATACATGTATCTTTGCATGTTTATATCCAGCAGCATGTCCATTTTAAGATTCTCACACTTATGCGCAACTGTGTTGCTCGCTTAGCTCCTTTTTACCTCATGGACTTCTGCACTTTAGTCTCCTCGTTACCAGGCCGTAGCACCCTCCGTTCGGCCACCCACGATCTCTTGTTTGTCCCTCACATGCGAACTGCTACCGTCCAGTCCAGAAGCTTTGCGTATGTCGGTCCCACCTGCTGGAACCGTTTCTCTCGAGATCTGCGACTCGAGCTCCTCTCTCTTCCCCTCTCAGGGTTTCGCAGGCACCTGAAGACTGTACTGTCTAACAGTGATTTTACTTGTTCGGGTCGGGAGCGCCCCTGTTGAGTTTATTCTTCTAAAAGGCACTTTATAAATCTTAAATTACAATCATGTATGTACCTGTATGTATGCACTTATGTAGCACGTAAGCATGCATGTAACAGCTTAGAGGGAATGTTGACATCTATGTATGTACATCTGAAGTTTGCAACAGGCTGTCTAGGAACTTCAAGTACTGTTTCAGTGGAAAAACCAGCTGGGCAAGAGGAAGTTTGAACTGCGGTACAGTGGTTCCAACACAAATGAACATTTTCTTCTCAAGCTGTTAAGACCCATGTTGTTCTATAATAATAATAATAATAATAATAAGACAATTTATATAGCGCCGTAACACGGTCGAGGCCGAATAAAAGGGCGCTGTACATAAGTTCAGACGACAATAGAAAATTAACTAGTCATACGATAATTTAAATAGAAACGTTTTAAGCCCTTTCTTAAAGTTATCCAAGGATGGAGCATTCTTCATGTGGTCGGGAAGGCTATTCCGCGCAGTGGGTCCGGCAATCGAGAAAGAGCTTTCACCATTGTGCTGGGTTTTTCTGTAACTCTTTTCCATCAGCAATTGAAAACTATTTCATTCGAATACGGTTTTCTGATCTCAGGTCGGAAGTATCAATCAGGATTCCCTCTAAAATTATAGTTGACTAAAAAAATTGCAGTACCTTCTTCTTGTTGTGGAAAATCAGGTAAGCGATGATGACAACGATCACAGCGACCACAAAGTACGTCATGAAGCTGCTAGCAGAACTGACATCCTCAATCGGTGTTTTTTTCCGCAGTTGATTTTTATTCTCACCCTCAGCTGAAAAATAAAATCAAGAATTGGTCAAGCATACACTTTTTCCCACATCAAACGAAAACAGTGAGTAGAAATCCGGCTGAAGCAGGTACGGTTCTGCCTTCGTTGGAAAGACTTTTTATCTTGAATCTTGAAGCATTTAAAGAATCTTATAAGTTTAAGAGATGCCTTTAAAGATATAGCCACGTTTACTAATCTAAAGAAAGAAAAGAAAAGGAAGACCTAGAAAAATGCTACTAGACTGGATGATGGTGGACGGATATGGCAAACTGAAGGAGAAGGCCCAACAACGTCAGGAATGGTGCCATTGGATGTTTGAACCTGCCCAGGGACACAGAACTAGAAGAAAACTAATCTAATCTATTGACTTCTATAGCGCCATTATCATAATGCACAAGGCATCAATCAACAGCATGCAAATGAAACTGTATTTAAAAAATCAAAATCTGTTGGAGAAGCCTGGTCAAAATCCAATGGGTTACGGGAACCAGAAGTTAAGCTAAAGTGGGTAAGCACCTACTTTTGGGCCAAAGAGTACAGTATGGGGCATGGTAACCAGACGGTTAGAAAACTCGGCTTGTAATGCGGAGAGTACATGAAGAGTAAAGGTTTGAGCCTCCCTCAAGGCGGAAACTGGGTAGGGACCTTGATCAAGTCCTTCACTCACAACTATTGCTAAGCACCGTCGTTTGAGGCTTAGTCATTAGATACTGGAATATAATAAACGCACCACATTATACAAAAGATAACAAGCTGCATCTGGCCAAACTTAGTCAAAAACACATTATATCCTGCAAGTCTGTCTGTCTGACTGTCTGTCTGTCAAGCCCTGACTCTGGCACCAGCTCCCTCTGCAGAGTCCATGTAGACCTTCAGATCCCTAACTATAAACTCATCTCTTCCTGGACTCATACCTTCTGTAGGCTGCTTCTCCTTTTCCTCTTGGCTTTTGACTGGACTCACCATGGAATTTGGCTTGCACACCAATTCTGCTTAATAGTGATCATCGGGGCATCGACTGATGCCCTGAGCAACATACAGTGGGGGTATTTAAGTTCTCAGATCATTTATACTTGTTATAAATCCAACACATGCTCAAGCAACAGAACAATAACAATTAACCTTCAAAGAGGCATGAGGTAAGTGAGAAATTACCTTTTGTTACCTTCTTTCACTTGATTTCAAACATTCTGTTAAAAGGTAACTCTACCATGGAAATGAAATATTTTAAAAGAATTGGAAACATGAACTAGTACTAAATGGAAAACAAGCATCGTTTCGATGGATAAGCAAAAAAATGTTCTTAACACAAAACAGATAAAAAACATTTTTCTGCTGAAACAGATAAAAAACATTGTCTGCTGAATTATTGTAATCAGGTTTATTAGTTATTAATAATAATACTATTAAAATATTAGCAACAGGAGGAAACTGAAATGTACAGGAAGCTTGCATTTGCCTTGTTGGAACGTTTATTTATTGTTTTCCTCGGACTCGATTTCCAACAATGGACTAAATACCTGCTAAAGCAGACTGACTTCTAGGTGAGAGGTAACATTAACTCATTCACAATATTGCAACATATTACACAGTATCTCCTTCAACGTATATCCTCAGACGCATGATCTTAAAGCTCAATTTAGTAAGTAAGTTATTTTTATTAGTACAAGACAAATACCCACACTTTGCAAACAACAATACATACAAAACACTCATAACGAGAAAGCATGATGTCTGCAAAGAAAATGACATCATTAGACACAACAGCTCAAAATTCTAACTTTATACACAGTTCGAAGAGAAAACTAACGTTAGCATTTAAATTCAAGTAATCATAGAAAATTTAAGGATGCTTTGGCTCGGCGCAAACGATCGAACAACTGGACAACTGTTTTTTACTGTTGTCACGTGGATTAACAATGAATTGTCAAATTCACATGACACTGCCAGATTTGAACCACACATGCAGAGAAAAAAGGAAAACACGTTAGCATTCTGTCACTACTGGCCTGTTTAGCCATACGCATAAATCAAGTCGCCTCTTAGTGTGAGGATTCCGGTTCACGTCACGGTCGTGGCTTATCTCAGAGATTTGAATCTCAGACTAGCATTGTCTGTACATGGGACCTTAAATGGCATGGTGCCGATTCAAACGCAAGGATTTCACCCGATTAATTCATAGAAAAATGAGCAGGGTCGAGGCCATACAGTCGCCATAGAACAATGTGTACATTTACACTTTACCTTTGCAGTACAAACATGCAGTGAACTGAACCGACAGTCTTCTACATGCTAGAGTAGACCAATCACATCATATCTAATTATGTCAGACTGACCTACTTACATGCAAACTCTTGTACCTCAGTCCCTGCAGCACTTCAGTTAAGGCTGTTTTACTTTTCTGAGGTAAACAAAATGAAAAATTCAGAGAACCCGTACAAACTTAAACGAGAACTACACAAAAGCAAACTTTGCTGAAATAGTGTACATCCAACGGAACCAAATCTAACTGTCAGAATGACCCACTTCAAACTAAACAGCCAATGGAATCACATTTAAACATGCCAGGATGTCCCAGTTCAAACTAAACAGCCAATGGAATCATACTTAATCATGTCAGGACGACCCACTTGAACTAAACAGCCAACTGGATCATATTTAATCATGTCAGGATGACCTACTTCAAACTAAACAGCCAACGGAATCACACTCAATCATGCCAGGATGACCTACTTCAAACTAAACAGCCAATGGATTCACATTTAGACATGCCAAGATGACCTAATTCAAACTACACAGCCAATGGAATCACAGACAATCATGCCAGCATGACCTATTTCAAACACACGCCCATGCACTTGTATGAAGTTTACCAAAAATATTTTCAGAAGGGTTTAATTGAATCTCGGCTGAGTCTTGACCCTCATCGTCATCATCCTCTTCCTCTTGGTACACTGGTTCATTCAACTCAACTTTGAACAGGTTCACATGATAAACAAACAATTTGGACATCATCTGGGCAATATCATAAATAAACACCTGGGGAAGATCAAAACAGCTGGGCAATATTAAGACAAAAACTGGGCAAGATCAAAACAACCAGACAAGACTGAAGTGTAAATACATCCTGACAAGCCAATCGCTTTATCCAATTGACTACCGTGCCCCACAGTTGGCTACCGTGCCCCACAGTTGGCTACCGTGCCCCACAGTTGGCTACCGTGCCCCACAGTTGGCTACCGTGCCCCACAGTTGGCTACCGTGCCCCACAGTTGGCTACCGTGCCCCACAGTTGGCTACCGTGTCCCACAGTTGGCTACCGTGCCCCACAGTTGGCTACCGTGCCCCACAGTTGGCTACCGTGCCCCACAGTTGGCTACCCTGCCCCAGTTATGCACACGGACTGCTTCATAGTGACTACTGAATAGAGAATTATTATATTATATTATTATATTACTATTATATGACTAGAGAATTAGTATGGTGGCGCTACAGAGTTTCTTGTTATTATTATTTTTCTTGTATTATTACTGTTATTCTTCTATTGTTATTATTATTTTTGTATTATTATTATTATTCTTGTATTATTATTATTTCTGTATTATTATTCTTGTATTACTATTATTATTTTTGTATTATTATTATTATTCTTGTATTACTATTATTATTTTTGTATTATTATTATTATTCTTGTATTACTAATATTATTTTTGTATTATTATTATTATTCTTGTATTACTATTATTATTATTACTACTGTCGTCATCTTGCCAGACAACTGCAGAACCAAGAAAAAGACAAACACTCGAGTTTGCGAGATAAGTTAAATTTCTAACAATTTCTATGCTGAATTATTTTAAAGTTCTCTTGAAATCATTCATGCCTACCTTCTTCACTACCACCACCAGTTTTAGACGGTTTCACCTTCTTATCTAACGCAACCAACAGAACGAAAAATATTAAAACCAAAAACCTTTGATAATAAGATACCATCTAAAAAAGGACAAAAGTCAGTTCTTTGCAAACAATTTCGATAAATACAATATATAAAAACTAACATAACGAACATTAACATTTAGGGAAAGAATTTATTGTGTGTATTTACTACATAGTTCAAGAATTAATTAATTTCTAGCAACTGAATTAGTACACTGTCAACAGGTGACCTTGTAGATTAGAGTAAAGCACTTCTGAAAGGTACTACACAGTGTCCTAAAACATACATACATATATACATAATCGTAATTCCGAGATTTCTACAGCACCCAATGAAAGCCATGCCACAGGGATCAGCTTATTCACAGGTGCTCAGTCAAAACAAAATCGATAGGCAAAAGGGTTCGGTTCCAGGTCAAGATCCAAAAGTCAGACGGAGAGACAGCATGGCAGCTACGTGGGGTGGTGTTTGGGGTTGGAGAACAGAGAGAGATAAGAGGAATAAGGGGAGTCGGGATAGGATCTGTGAAAGAGGAATGTTTTCAGCTTTGAGTCAAAGGTCGATGCAGAAACTGCAAGTGGTGGAGCATCGATGAGTTTGTATGATGAGTCAGAAAACTGTTGCAGTTCTGGGGGGAGTTTATTCCAGAGTGGTGGGGCAGCTATGGCTATGGAGCATAAATAAATACATACATACATAAATACATACATACAAACATACATACATACAAACATACATACATAAATACATATGAACAAACATAATACAATACAATACAGACATACATACAAACAAACAAACATACATACATACATACATTCATACACAAACATATGCATCCATACACACTCAAACATAAACATTAGTAAACACACACAAACAAATCAAACTTCAAATCAAAACCAGTTCCATAAATCATTACATTTTAAGTCACTACCTTCTCCTTATTTGTCGTTTAGGCATAAACTCAAAACAGATAAAAATTCCTTAATCTTAAACTAAGAGGCAGTGACAACAAAATTCATAATACAGAAAACTACTCCACCTTGATTCAGCGTTTTGTCCTTCTCATCCTCCTTCTCCACCTGCTTCTTCTCCTCCTTCTTCTCCTCCTTCTCCACCACCTTCTCCACCTTCTCCTCCTTCTTCTCCTTCTCCTCGTCTTTGCCTGTTTTCGCATTCGTCATGTCTGAAATTGAAAATGCAGCTCAATCATTCAAATTCAATATCATGATCAATCCTTTTAAATTTAAACTACAGAACTGAAGAATCATTTAATATAATTATTTTTGCACCAAAAAGACTTAAGCTCAGAGGTGGTTCAAAAACACTAAATATTATCATTGTAGAATGGCTAAGTATGACCATTTTTAAGTCTCTAGGCAAAATAAGGTACTTTCATGTAAAGTATAGTAAGGTAAGGGAATGTAACAGCCACATAACTACCTACAAGCCTTGTCAAATTCACAGAATCAATTAAGTAAGTAAGTATTCAAGTAAGCGAGTATGTAAAAAAGTAAGTATGTAATGAAGTAAGTAATTCAGTCAACCAAGAAAGGAAGTAATCAAGTATGTAATCAAGAAAGTAAGTTAGTAAGTAATCTAGGAAGGAAGGAAGTAATCAAGGAAGGAAGGATGCATCTCTTTCAAGTAAATAAGTACCAGTAATCAAATAAGTAAGTAATCGAGGAAGGAAAGAATTAGTCTGAGGCCTTTATTTGCATCTCACAAGCGCAAACACAACACAGAGTACAGAAGTAGTTACAAAAGTAGTTAATATGGATTATAATACAAGCGAAGATAATCAAAACACAACTAACTGTAAGAAAATCCACGGGTTCACAAACTGCATTTGAACAATTCAGATTTAACAATGGGTAGCACATTTCAAACCCCAAAAACCAAATGCAGAGGCAATCTGCCAACCTATCACCCACTCCAACCTTGCCCCAAACGATACAGAGCCAGATGTCAATTTGAGCAAACAAAATTTCACTAATAAAGCAGAAAGTATATCATAGAGGGCCACTGCTTTCACAAAAAAAACATATTTCAAGTTAATTATTCTGAAAAGTCATAACAAAAATGCTTTAGTGCAAAAAAATGACTGAAAAAATTCGGTAAAAGTACGAAAGCTTTGCCATTTCCAACTCAATTTAAAATAACAAACACTTCTGACCAGTGAAAAATTGCAACGTATACACACGTCAGATCAACTCAAACTATGTAAAACTTAAGTTTAGGAAAAGACAAAAATTACAACTTCTAAAATCACCTGTGTTTCCAATGGGTCCCTTCTGACCGTTGCCATCAGCTAAAGATCAAGAAACAAGGTCATTACTTTCATTTGTCAGTCCACGAAAATTCCAACAACAGTTTTAATATCCATCATTGCAACTTCACACATAGCACTTTAGCAGTAAAGTAAGTTAAAGTAACTGTGATGGGATGTGACATGCGTAGAGGAAGTACAGCTTTGGAATGCTTTAGAATTCACTGCCCGTTTCAGTTTGTTCTGTCGATTCTTTGATGTCAGTTATGTCTAAACTAAAGGATGCGTCTCTTTCAACTTGCTTATCCACTGTAGTCTGGCATCTAGTCTCTTTGACCCATTGGAATTCGACTCGGCTTCTCCAACAGATTGTGATTCTGACTCAAAGTATCAAATGACTGAAGCCTTTGGCATTAAGATAACGGTGCTATAGAAGTCTTTAGATTAGATTAGTGGGGGCCAAGAAGTTTGAAAAGGGTGGGGTTAAATATCCATCAATGGAAATTCACACATTGTAATTTATCGGTAAAGTAAGCTAAAGTAACTGTGATGGGATGTGAGATGAGTAGAGGTGAGGTAGAAAGGAGGCACCAAGAAGTTTGAATAAGGTGGCTGTACTTACCTTTGCCAATTTTACCTTGCTGTGGATTTAGCAAGCATAAAAATTGTTGTCCTTTCTGAGAGTCTGTTATGGTCTCCAGAATGTTTTGGCATTCTTTAGTTGCCCGGTTTTACCAAGAACTTTTTCTTTTAAAAGTTTAGTTGATAATCCTCACCCATACCAGTTTTGGGGACCACTCAGTGTCTTTAAGTTGAGGTAAGTTAGTGGTAGTGCTAAGTTAACGAGTTAAGGTATTTAAGGTAAGGTGAGGTAGGATAAGGTAAAGTAAGGCAACATGACAAATAAGGCAATAGTTAATTAAATAAATACCTTTAATAAATTAAATACCTTTATTATCCGACTCAGGATCTGAGTCTTTTCCTGGGTTACTCTTAGGCAGGCTTCCTACTGTTTTAGAATCGGCTGCCTGAACAGTGTTTGAACCAAGAAGACTCAAGGATGAAAGAGTCGCTGTAGTTGTTTTCGTTCTAAGTTTTCGCCGATGTCCCGTTACGGACTTTGAGCCTTTCGTCACTCCGAGAATTCCTTCAGGTGCTGGATTGCCTGACTTCGAATGCTCACCAACTATTTGGTCTTCCCCTATAGCACAGTACTTTTACTTATAATCTAAAGGATTGATATGATCATCCCTATCATTCACTAACCACAAAGGAAGAGCCTACAATCAATACGTTACAATCCTAAGTATAGTACAACAGAATGAGGATGTCAGCTACTACTTTCTTTAAGTAGTGCTATATAAATTCGTGATTACAGTTGCAGTTACTAGCATATGTCAGATCAACTTAAACATGTAAATGAAATAAACAAAATAAAACACAATGCCAACAGATGAAATGAGAAAATAGAGGAGCTAAGGAAATGAAGGAACTTAAGGGCACCATATTATCACAATATACTTGTAACAAAGCAATCGTAATGTAAAGGACAGAGCTTGTCCATACCATGTAGTGGACAATATAGTCATCCCTTGTACAATTTCATGGTAAGGAAAAAAATTGGTCATCTTCAACATTTTAATGATCATGCAATGTAAACAATTAGTCATTTTCCACAACATCGCATAGGCAACGAAATGCGAAATATCCCCTGTAAGCGTGTGAAGATATTATTAGGCCAATCTCTTTCTTGACTATAACATTGTACAGGAGACGTGCTGTCATCTTCTGTTAAGTATCATACAGCAAATCATTTGTAAAACAAAGTGCTATCAGCAACAGAAAATCTTTAAATGACCGGATGCAAAACAAGTCATAGCATTAGACGAGACATCGGATTAATGCCATTTCAAGTTTATTAAAAATGGTCCCAGGGATAAAAAGGCATTCATCAGGAACATGAGCTAGGCACTGGATGGGCTAAACTGAATGTTTAACTCTATCGATTGCAAATATGACCTTGACTCAGATTCTTTAAAATTCATAAAAGTTTTTTAAAAACTTTAACAAGGAAAATCCTCCAGGTCTAAGTTGACAAACACAAAGCCTTGGCATAGTGTCACAAAGGAATCAGTTATATGTTTAAAAGTGATATGCCAAAATTTTTTATAACACAGCAACAAGACACCAGAATTCCAATAACCATGCCTTTTCTTACTGGCTATGAAGTGTGAAAGACAACTTATGCTAGAAATTTATATGCATCATTAGCCTGCAGATGTATTCGTTCAAAATATTTTATAATCTAGGCTAGCAAGAAGCGCCCCCATCAGGTTCTTGAAAGTGCTACATAAATGGGCATAACTGCAGTAACGGGGACCGGCTATTTTGGGCTTTCTTTTGGGCGTCACATGCCTCACTGTGGTGGCGATGTTCTATTTTGGGCATGGCTTTGGCCTTATTCGTAGTTCATTTGCAAACAAAATTTGCAAAGATCAACTAAGTGTTATTACATTTTCATAAATGCAAGGAATTATCCATAGTTATGTCAACTGCATTCAGTGCCAGCAGCTTGATTAAGAAGTCGAAGAAATTGAGCGGATACGTTTGAACATGTTCCAAATGCAGGTCTAAGCAATCCGTTCTAAAAGACAAACATTTTAACTACCAAATTTAAATATCTGGCGTCACATTTCATAACGTTTCCCGTGCTAGTAGTTTTTTCTTTTGTTTTTTCATTTATTTCTTTTATTAAACCTTTGCTATCACGTATCCTTAAATGCAAATGTATCGGTTTTATATAGTGTCCGTATGGCCTCGACCTGCTCATTTTGCAATGAATTTATCGGGTGAGATCCTTTACCACTTTAGTTCAATGCTTAACAGAAGCCACGCCTATGATTGACGTCACGCGTACAGAAGATACGCCCATAACGACCAAAATAGCCCGGTGCCCGATACTACAATTATGCCTATAACTGTTCAGATACATGCTGATATCAAACGAAGCACCAGGATTCGAACTCGAGGAGAAACTCTATTTGTAAGGCATTAGCTTGTGTCCGCAACGTAGTTAGCAAGTAAGTTTGCGCCACGGTTTAGAACAAATCGCTGCCGATTTGTGGAAATTCTGACACCTCACCGTTGACGCCGTAGTCTGAAGACAATGCATGTATTATTAGAATTAACAAAGCTATCAACAAGAAATGTCGCAGAGAAACAGAGTAATTTCTCTCGAAGGCCATCGTGTCAAATATTCGCGAGCAGGAAGTTACTCGTCCAAACAGATGACGACGCCATTCAACAACAAAGATACTATAAGCAAAAGATTTATCAGTAAGTAAGTAGCTGAGGGATCTAGTCCCGCTTCACTCGTAAAAAATCGTGTGCGTAAACTCGAAATTTATACAGCGCCCAAAGAAAACTAATTCGCCGGAACCACTTTATTCACCGGCCCTCAGTCAGAACAAAATCGATAGGCAGAAAGGGTCAGGTTCGGTTTCAGGTAACGATCCAGAGTAATGCAGGATAAAAGTAGTACACACTCGTTTGCACTTATCTATGGTTATAATTAAACAGTTGTGTTATTTTGGATTTGGAAAGTTTGATTTATTAGTGGACGCCTTCGAGTCTCCTGCCCAGATTTCTGTCGGCGGGCCTCTGTATAGTGTCACTGTTGTAATTTACCCCCAAATGACGTTTTTTTTTTGTAAAAAAAGTCTCTGCGTCCGGGAAACTTTGCTCTTCTGGCGGCGACCAGGGGCTTTGTCCTGGAAGCCACTGATGCTCCACCCAGACCCCGTATAGGCTCGCGCTCCTCGTTCGCCATATGGTCCCACGCTGAAATCCTGGATCATTCTTATTCAAACCCCCTGCCATCTTATCATCCATTCAGGAGTCCAAAAGTGACTTGCCTAGTTAGCTATATCGGTAAGTGCGTACGCCAAGGAGCCTCTGTGCGTGAGGATCCCAGGTTCGCGTCCCGGTCGTGGCTTATTTCAGAGATTTAAATCTCGGACTAGTACGGTCCGTGCAAGGGGACCTTTAATGGTGTGGCGCCCATTCAAACGGGCAGCGGTGGTGAAGTATCTCACCCGTAAATTCATTGCAAAATGAGCAGGATCGAGGCCATACGGTCTCCATATAAAACCTATACATTTACATTTAACCTCTTTAAAAAACAGCTGAAATTCTATTTATCGCATAATTTTTATTACTTGGGCTGACTTTTGACCTTGTAAAGCACCCTAGAAGTAGGCTGCTACTTACGATGCTATATAAATTGTCATAATTACAATTACAATCTTCGTCAGTCATTGACAACTCGACCACCCCAGTTAACCAGCTCGGCTTCCGCCTTAACACTTTCCCGCCCTTCTGTCCAGTGGCGGCTCCAAGATTGTTTGCGTGGGGGGAAGAGCATATCCATAAGGGCGGCACATTCTGGAAGTCTGGTAAGTAGTAAGAGAAGGGTATGGTCTAGGAGCGCCGACATATAACCAACAGGGGCGCGGGAGTCAACGCCCCTCACATCTTTAGCTAAATCCGCCACTTCTTCTGTCACCTCAAATTAAAAATTCAGCCAGCGCACTGTAGCTCTTAGGAAAAAACTCCAGCCAGATCTAGGACAACATTTCGACTCATGCTACTATCACCAAGTTAATTTGAGTATGTATGAAAGTATTACCAGGCTCACTCAGTTTAGTAGTTGTTGAAGTTTGTTGGAGTTAAGGATGGAGAGAGGGGACAGCTGGTGCAGAAACATCAATTGATATCAACGCCTGGTCGTGCCAGCGAAGTAGGGGTAGGACGCCTGATTAATTGGTTTGTTCAGACAGAGAGATGGGCTCTGTTAACTGGAGGGTGAATCACAGGCCACACACAGAGCGATTGCACAACCAGATGCAATAGAGACAGGAACCCAGACGGGTACAGATACAGGGAGAGATACGCAGACAGACCACGCCGAGTAAAGAGTAGACGCGAGAGAAGTCAATCGAGAGTTAGGCGTCAGAGAACACAGTCGAATAGCTCTGAGAGGTTCCACTCTCGGAGACAGTGCGCAGTTGGAAATGTAGTCTCTAAAAGAGTCGGGCGTCTTCTGGCGCTCTAGTAATCGTTATGGGAGGATTAGATTACGATTGAAGTTCGTCGTAGGCTATCATCATCATTGCTCTCTCCGTAGTGTAACTCTGATCGAGCTAGAGAATCACGCTCGCGTTGTCAGACATTGACTACAATAATGTTTCTGGTGCAATGCCAGTTACTATATGAGGTTTCACGTCCGGAGCGCATTGTTCAGTTTTCCATCGTTTATTCTATTACCACGTTTCACACGAATGTCTTTCAGTCAATGTCTGACATACTCAAATTAACTTGGTGATACTACCATCTCACCTTTAATACTCTGCTGCTCTTCAGTGGCGGATTTAGCTATAGGCCTCCTCGTCCTTCTGCCGGCGCCCCTCAGACCAGACCCGTGAATGGTGGACTGCCAGAATGTGGCGTTCCTCTCCCCCCATGCAAGTAATTCTGGAGCCGCCACTGCTGCTCTTGCAATTTCCTTTCGTGTTTTTCAATCAGCTGTGTGCTTTTCACAAAATCCTATCCTGCTTCCTCCTCCTCTCTCTCTCTCTCTGTCTCTGTCTGTCACTCTCTCTGTCTATGTCTCTGTCTCTCTCTGTCTCTCTCTCTCTCTCTGTCTCTGTCTGTCACTCTCTCTGTCTCTGTCTCTCTCGGCGCTGTAATTCCAAACACCATCCACAGCAGCCGTCTGCCTATCTACCTGCCCGACCTTTGGATCTTTTTAATCCAATTATCAGGTAGGTAGAGGTGCAGACGATTGGTTCGAGCCTGATATCGCTGAGTGCGCAGTTCGATCCTTCCATGAGACGATTAATGTTTAGGGATCTTGAGCAAGTGTTTCACTCAGTGACATCGATTATTCGTTTTTGTCATTTAACATGAAATAAATGCATAAATAATAATAATTCTCCCTGACTTCTAGTTCTAAGTCCGGATATGTAGGCCGAAATACAGAATCGAATCTAACGATTCGAATTTTGTATGAAATTCACAGGCAGCCAGTACAGTTAAATTGACATATTTAATGCACTTGTTAGGCCAAGAGCGCGAGGTCAGAGCCCAAACGAGGTCAGAGGCCAAACGAGGTCAGAGGCCAAACGAGGTCAGAGGCCAAACGAGGTCAGAGAACTTGAATCTGAGGCGCGACACAACTTCGTTGGATTACAGCCTCAGCGCGCTACCGAGTAGATCACAGAGCAGATACAGGACAGTACAGGACAGGACGGATAGGACAAAATACGATAGGATAGAAACAAATCTAATCAGATCGAAGTATTCTACTTGAATTCGGGGCAAATGGGGCATTTTAATTCTGCTATCAAGGTAAACTACATCTGTTGCCTCTTTTTGTATCAGTGTATCTTCATGTGTCTCTGCATATCTTTATGTGTCTGCATATCTTTATGTATCTGCATATCTTTATGTATCTGCATATCTTTATGTGTCTGCATATCTTTATATCTTGATGTGTCTCCATATCTTTATTTATCTGCATATCTTTATGTATCTGCATATCTTTATGTCTCCATATCTTTATGTATCTGCATATCTTTATGTGTCTGCATATCTTGATGTGTCTGCATATCTTGATGTGTCTGCATATCTTGATGTGTCTGCATATCTTGATGTGTCTGCATATCTTTATGTGTCTGCATATCTTTATGTGTCTGCATATTTTTATGTGTCTGCATATCTTCATGTGTCTGCTTATCTTTATGCGTCTGCATACCTTTTTATCGTAAATCGTAAAATCGTAATCCCGAGATTTATACAGCGCCCAACGAAAGCCGACCGGCGGGGACCAACTTATTCACAGGCGCTCAGTCAAAACAAAATCGAGAGGCAAAAGGGTTCGGTTCCAGGTCAAGATCCAAAAGTCAGACGGAGAGACAGCGTAGCAGCTACGGGTGGTGGTGTATAGGGTTGGAGAGGAGAGAGAGATAAGAGGAAGAAGGGGTGTCATGATATTTTTATAAGCCTGCATATCTTCAGGTGTCTGCATATCTTCGTGTGTCTGCTAATCTTTCTGTATCTGTGTATCTTTGTATGTCTGCGTCGTTGTATGTCCGCATGTCATCACCTGTCAATATGGCGTCTGACGTCAAAACGCTTCCAATTATCAAAGACTTTTCGCAGTAATCGATGAAAGCAGTCAAGCGATTGAAGCCCATTGATTCATCAGCAAGAAGCCGTGTGGCATCAATTAACTTGTCGCCCTCTGCCGACCGCTGGACGAACGCACCGCACCGCTCTCGCCGCGCTGTCGGCGGCGGTTCTTTGATGTGGCTTGGGAAACGTCATGTGTGGTCTTTAATCATCTCGCCGAGAGGCGCCACGAACTCTTTGACTTGCCAAGAAGCCCATAGATTTACTTCGGTTCGTTGCCGCCTGCCAATCACCGAAATAAG
>OZ029916.1:45067803-45225303 GCA_964023275.1 Norana najaformis | reverse complement strand
CGTCCGCAAACTCACTCGCCCGCTGTATTACGAGTCAATATAATTATGCTCGTGTGTGTCTGGGTGTATCTATTTTATATGCGTGTATGTATGGGTGCGTGTGTGTAGTGTTCGTGTGACACAATGAATGGCTATATATATATATACATAAATTTTACATAAATATATATATATATATGCAGTTACTTTAGTAATTAATTGTAGACAGACAGAGAGGAACGCAGATAGATTGATTTTAATTATGGAGATAGACAGACAGACAGACAGACAGACAGACAGATAGATAGATAGACAGATAGACAGATAGACAGACAGACAGACTCAATGACTTAATGATTCATTGACTGACTGACTGACTGACTGACTGACTGACTGACTGACTGACTGACTGACTGACTCACTCACTCACTCATTCACTCACTCACTGTCTGACTCACTGACAGACTAACTGACAGACAGACAGAGTGACATACAGGCAGGCAGACAGAAAGATAGCTGAATAGATAGACAGACAGATAGACAGACAGACATACAGACATACAGGCAGACAGGCAGGCAGATTCACCGATAGGCATATAGGTAGGCAGACAGACTAACAGATAAACTACACATACATTCGTTTATATTTCATGGATGTTAACGTGTTTGACTTTGGCAAACGGCGCTTCATAAATGCTCGACTCTACTGCTGTCATATATCGCCGCCACACACTGCCGTCACCGTCCAACTGTGTACAGAGGAAGGGCAGTAAATTTATATAGAGCCCTCTGTTGCACTCAGCGCCCATGCGACACCTAGCGACCGTCGCCGAGCAACGGATTCGGGGTTTTCCATTCACGTGATTTAGCGAAGTGAGTAAGTGAGCGATTTGTGGCAAAATTATGACTCTCTTTGTTGTTATTTAAGCGGCTAGAAACGTGGGATGGGATTCTTATGTTATGAGATTATATATGCATATACAACGCATTTGTATTCATGTGTGTATATGTAAGTATGTATGTATGTATGTATTTATGTATGTGTGTATGTATGTATGTATGTGTGTATGTATGTATGGATGGATGTATCTAACTGTGTATGTATGTGTGTATGTATGTATGTATGTATGTATGTATATATGTACGTATGTATGTCTGCATGTATGCAAGTGTGTATGTATGTATGTACATTATGTATGTATGTATGTATGTATGAATGAATGTATGTATGTATGCATGTATGTATGTATGTATGCATGTATGCATGTAACTGTATGTATGTATATATGTAAATAACTATGTATACATGTATGTATGGATGTATGTATCTTACTGTGTATATATGTGTGTATGTATGTATGAATGTATGTATGTATGTAACTGTGTATGTATGTGTATCTATGTACGAATGTGCCATGTGGCGGCATATCAATGAAAGAATGACTCAGCGTCTCCTCTGTAATGAGCTTCTTTTCTTATCTCGTATCAGAAGGCTGAGTCAGTTGAGTTAATTTGCTCCCTGCGCCGTGAGCGACGACAGTTCGAGAACGTCGACCAGAATCTCGGCCAAATGAGGTCCACGCAACACGTCTGCTGCTTTCCAGATGGCTAGGCTTCAATGCGCTTCGGTGAGCTGGAATGGGGACGGGTCTCCACCGCCCCCCATCTGAACCACCCACAACAACAACCACCGTCACCATAAACACCTCCACCACCATAGCTACCGTAACTATCACCACCCCACCATTACCATCACCACCACCACTGCTGATCCCCACCACTGTATGTATATCACCAGGTGCATCGCCACCATCAACACCACCACTACCACCTCCACCGCAGCCTCAAAATAACCACCCAGAAAGATCATTTCCGTTCAGAAAAGGGATCGAAAAATTGGAATATGTCGTCGGGCGAAGAGAGGGAAGGATTAGGACAGAAGAAGAGGATGAGGGAGAGAGCGAGAGGGATAGAGAGGGAGAGACAGACAAAAAAAGAGAGTGAGTGAGAGGGAGAGAGAAGGAGAAAGAAGGAAATAGAAGGACAGACAGACAGAGAGGGGAGAGAGGGGAAGGGAAGAGAGGGAGGAAGGAAGAGTGGGAGGGGAGGGAGGGAGGGAGGGGAGGGAGGGAGCAGGAGGTCGGATAGATGCAGAGACGGAAACGGAAAGGACGAGATGCATAGAAGTCTGTCAGGTGCAAACGAAGAATAGTGATGGAGAAATTCTCAAAAACAGAAGCAGAGAGTGGGACTCACACAGTCAGACGGACAGACAGAGAAAGATACAATGACAAACAGACCGATGGACAGACAGGTGGACAGACAGGTGGACAGACAGACAGACAGACAGAGAAAGATACAGTGACAAACAGACCGATGGACAGACAGGTGGACAGATAGGTGGACAGAAAGACAGACAGACAGACAGGAATCGATTCAGAAAAAATGCCATTTCAGTCTCTTTTAGACATCTTCGCCTTAGCTCTGTGGTCCTTTGTTGTATTTCCTTGTTTTTTATCCTCTTTGTTTAACTGTCTCTTTGTCCTTGTTCCCTGCATGTGTATGTCTTCCGTTTTTCTCTGCTTCTCGCTTCCATTGTTTCTTTCGTCCTGGGCGATCCTTTTGTTCTAATTATATACAAAATCACCTATACTCCACCGCTTGCAATTTCTGCATTGACCTTTCACTCAAAACTGAAAATACTCCTCTTTCACAGAACCTATCCAGACTCCCCTTCTTCCTCTTATCCCTATTTCCGCTCTAATCCCAACATCACCCACCGTAGCTGCCACGTTGTCTCTCTGCCTGACTCTTGGATCTTGACCTGGAACAGAACACGTTTGCCTATCGATTTTGTTTTGACTGAGCGCCTGTGAATAAGCTGGTCCCCGTGACGTGGCTTTCGTTGGGCGCTGTAGAAATCTCAAGGTAACGATTATCGAATCTTTTATCTGTACACAGCCAGCTTTTATTGAACCGTCTCCCTTTCTAGGAAACATTACTCGATACTTGGACGCTCTTTCCATATTTACTCATACGGTTTTACATTAAAATTCACTTAGACCCTTCACGATTAACTGTCTTTTTCTGTTTTCTGTTTTCCATTCTTCTCTGATTCATTTCTCCCCAAAATGTCTTTCTCTCTTTGTAAAGATCATGCTGTTTTCCATCTTCCGTGATTCGTTTTTTAAAAAAACCTTACTCTCTCTGGTAAGATCGTGTTGTTTCCCATCTTCCCTGATTCATTTTTTCAAACTGTCTGAACCTGTCTTTATAAGGATAATAACCGAGCTAATCTAAGTACGCAAGCAAGTATGAAAGCATTACTAGCCTTAGTCAGTTTAGTCGTTGTTAGAGGTTAAGGATGAAGAGAGGGGTCATCTAGTGCAGAAACATCAACTGGGAAGAGAACTTATATCATAGGAACGTGCTTTTCATTTTTACCCTAAATGTCTTACTCTGTTTGTAAGGATTATGTTGTTTTCATCTTTCCTGATTCATTCCCCCCAAAATTCCTTCCTGCCTTTGTAAAGATCATGCTGTTTTCCATCTTCCCTGATTCATTTCCTCCCAAAATTCCTTCCTGCCTTTGTAAAGATCATGCTGTTTTCCATCTTCCCTGATTCATTTTCCCACAAAATTCCTTCCTGCCTTTGTAAAGATCATGCTGTTTTCCATCTTCCCTGATTCATTTCCCCCCAAAATTCCTTCCTGCCTTTGTAAAGATCATGCTGTTTTCCATCTTCCCTGATTCATTTCCCCCCAAAATTCCTTCCTGCCTTTGTAAAGATCATGCTGTTTTCCATCTTCCCTGATTCATTTTCCCACAAAATTCCTTCCTGCCTTTGTAAAGATCATGCTGTTTTCCATCTTCCCTGATTCATTTCCCCCCAAAATTCCTTCCTGCCTTTGTAAAGATCATGCTGTTTTCCATCTTCCCTGATTCATTTCCCCCCAAAATTCCTTCCTGCCTTTGTAAAGATCATGCTGTTTTCCATCTTCCCTGATTCATTTTCCCACAAAATTCCTTCCTGTCTTTGTAAAGATCATGCTGTTTTCCATCTTCCCTGATTCATTTTCCCACAAAATTCCTTCCTGCCTTTGTAAAGATCATGCTGTTTTCCATCTTCCCTGATTCATTTCCCCCCAAAATTCCTTCCTGCCTTTGTAAAGATCATGCTGTTTTCCATCTTCCCTGATTCATTTCCCCCCAAAATTCCTTCCTGCCTTTGTAAAGATCATGCTGTTTTCCATCTTCCCTGATTCATTTCCCCCCAAAATTCCTTCCTGCCTTTGTAAAGATCATGCTGTTTTCCATCTTCCCTGATTCATTTTCCCCCAAAATTCCTTCCTGCCTTTGTAAAGATCATGCTGTTTTCCATCTTCCCTGATTCATTTCCCCCCAAAATTCCTTCCTGCCTTTGTAAAGATCATGCTGTTTTCCATCTTCCCTGATTCATTTTCCCCCAAAATTCCTTCCTGCCTTTGTAAAGATCATGCTGTTTTCCATCTTCCCTGATTCATTTTCCCCCCAAAATTCCTTCCTGCCTTTGTAAAGATCATGCTGTTTTCCATCTTCCCTGATTCATTTCCCCCCAAAATTCCTTCCTGCCTTTGTAAAGATCATGCTGTTTTCCATCTTCCCTGATTCATTTTCCCACAAAATTCCTTCCTGTCTTTGTAAAGATCATGCTGTTTTCCATCTTCCCTGATTCATTTCCCCCCAAAATTCCTTCCTGCCTTTGTAAAGATCATGCTGTTTTCCATCTTCCCTGATTCATTTCCCCCCAAAATTCCTTCCTGCCTTTGTAAAGATCATGCTGTTTTCCATCTTCCCTGATTCATTTTCCCACAAAATTCCTTCCTGTCTTTGTAAAGATCATGCTGTTTTCCATCTTCCCTGGTTCATTTCCCCCCAAAATTCCTTCCTGTCTTTGTAAAGATCATGCTGTTTTCCATCTTCCCTGATTCATTTCCCCCCAAAATTCCTTCCTGCCTTTGTAAAGATCATGCTGTTTTCCATCTTCCCTGATTCATTTCCCCCAAAATTCCTTCCTGCCTTTGTAAAGATCATGCTGTTTTCCATCTTCCCTGATTCATTTCCCCCCAAAATTCCTTCCTGCCTTTGTAAAGATCATGCTGTTTTCCATCTTCCCTGATTCATTTCCCCCCAAAATTCCTTCCTGCCTTTGTAAAGATCATGCTGTTTTCCATCTTCCCTGATTCATTTCCCCCCAAAATTCCTTCCTGCCTTTGTAAAGATCATGCTGTTTTCCATCTTCCCTGATTCATTTCCCCCCAAAATTCCTTCCTGTCTTTGTAAAGATCATGCTGTTTTCCATCTTCCCTGATTCATTTCCCCCCAAAATTCCTTCCTGCCTTTGTAAAGATCATGCTGTTTTCCATCTTCCCTGATTCATTTCCCCCCAAAATTCCTTCCTGCCTTTGTAAAGATCATGCTGTTTTCCATCTTCTCTAAATCATTTTTCGAAAATGTCTTCCTCGTCGCCTCTTGAGACCATTTTGCTGCTTCTATCTTTCACACTTCATCCCATCCATCGCCTTCCCTCGACTTTCAGTGTTTCTTCATTCGCTTCTTATCCTCATAGGATTTCCTCTTTTAAGTATTTATTTCTCCATCTTTCTCTTATCCCTCTTTCCGCTCCAATCCCAAACATCACCCACCGCAGCTGCCACGCTGTCTCTCTGCCTCACTCTTGGATCTTGACCTGAAACCGAACACTTTTGCCTATCGATTTTGTTTTGACTGAGTGCCTGTGAATAAGCTGGTCCCCGTGACGTGGCTTTCTTTGGGCGCTGTAGAAATCTCGGGGTTACGTTTACGATTACGATCCTTTGAGTTTTTTGCGCGATACTCAGTGGTTAACGTGTTGAATTGTCAACCTATAGATCGGGATTTTAAATCACTGACAGGGGAGACAGATTGTTAGAAAGAATGAAAGCGCCCTCAAATGAACTCGGTTTCTTCTTTTTCTTCTTCTTCTACTTCTTCTTATCCTCCTCCTCTTTTCCTTCTCCTCTTTTTCCTCTTCCTCCTCCCCCTCCTTCTCCTTCTCTTACGTCGTTTCCCTCCTCTTCCTCCTCTTCCTCCTTATCCTCCTCCTCTCCCTCCTCTTCCTTCTCTTCCTCCTCTTTCTCCTCTTCCTTCTCTTCCTCCTCTTCCTCCCTTTTCACCTCTTCCTTCTCTTTCTCCTCTTCCTCCTCTTTTTCCTCCCTCCTCTTCCTCCTCTTCCTACCTTTTCACCTCTTCCTCCTCTTCCTCTTCTTCCTCCTCTTTCACCTCTTCCTCCTCTTCCTCCTCTTCCTCCTCTTTCACCTCTTCTTCCTCTTCCTCATCTTACTCCTCTTTCTCCTCTTCGTCCTCTTCGTCCTCTTCGTCCTCTTCGTCCTCTTTCTCCTCTTTTTCCTCTTCCTCCTCTTTCAGCTCTTCCTCACCTTCCTCCTCTTCGTCCTCTTCGTCCTCTTCCTCCTGCTCTCACTTTGCTTCCGGTTGATAAAACAGAAAGCCGCTAGCATTCAGGATAGCAACAGTCTGGCTAAGTCACCTGATCTCACCTGGCCGTGCAGCCATTCCAGCTCATCGGGCTCAGGTATATCAATTTTGTTTCCAATCTACATCCGCTTACCTGTTCTCTTCCGCTCCAAAGCACAGCGGCAAACTAGATTTTCAGACCAGATTAGAAGTCAATTACGAAATTACTACGCTCTTCATTATTAATATCATTAAGAATATATATTATATATATATATTATATATATATATTATATATATATATATATATAAGGAGAATTCTAAAACTTTACGTATGCTTAATAATATCAGTCTAATATCCATATGTATTTAATTCCATACTTAAGTATATATTTATATATTTATTTCATCACTTGCATAGCTTGTTTGTAGTGTTTAAAAACAATTTTTTATTAATGCATATATACACATATATGCAGAAACATGTGCATATATGTGCATCGAGATATATAGCTATTTGTAGCCTCTATATATACATGCGATATATATATGAATTTGATTAACATTATTTACATGTGTATAATATTATTCAGTGATATCCATTATAAGGAATCGATTACAAAGTCCTATCACTTCCCCACAATACACTTCAACCTCCCAACCATCCTATCTAAGTAAGTTATTTCCAATCCAACCACTCCGTTCAACCCGCTCCTTTTCTCCTCTAACACTTCTTCGCCCTCCCGTCACCTCATCCTTGAAATTTGGAAATCGCTCCATAGCCATAGCTGCCCCACCGCTTTGGAATAAACTTCCGCCAGAATTGCGACAGTTGTCTGGTCAATCATACGAACTCACCAACACTTCACCTCTTTCAGTTTCTGCGCAGGTCTTTCACTCAAGACTGAAAACACTTCTTTTCCAAAAATCTTATCCTGATTCTTCCTCTTCCCCTTATCTCTCTTTTCGCTTCAATTTCAAACATTATCTGACTGCCTGACTCCTGGATCTTGACCTGAAACCGAACCCTTTGCCCATCGATTTTGTTTTGACTGAGCGCCTGTGAATAAGCTGGTTCCCGCGACTTAGCTTTCGTTGGGCGCTGTAGAAATCTCGAGATTACGATTACGATTACGATTACGAACTAACCAACACTGAAAACACTCCTCTCCACAAATCCTACTGCAATTCCTCCTCTTCCCCTTATCTCTCTTGCCGCTTCAATTCCAAACACCACCCACCGTAGCTGTCTGTCTGTCTGTCTTACCCTAGATCTCGACCTGGAACCGATTCTGACTCTTCCTGTCTGTCGATTTTGTTTTGACTAAGCGCCTGTGAGTAAGCTAGTTCCCGTGACTTAGCTTTCTTTGGGTACTGTTGAAATCTAGAGTTAACGATTACAATTAAAACAGATCCACCTACTGTCGAGTACGTTTTGATTTTTTATGACCTACAAGGAAGTAGATGTAAAGGTAATGGATGCCTTCAAATACCTAGGAATCCAGAGAGAGATCACTTAAAGATCGTTAGATAAGTCAAGATGCCGCAAGATGTCGTTAAACACTAGATAAGGCAATGATGTCATTAGACACCTTTAAAACGTTTTCCAACACTGCTTTATCTTCGTCAACCGCGTTAAAGCGAATTGTTTTAACTCCGCCACTGCCTTGTTTGGGAGTAGTGCCAGTCCGAAGCCTGGATAGAGGAGGAGGGCGATGGCAACGGTCTTTGATGCCATAAGCTGTTGTTAAACTGAGGAATTACTACTTCTAATAATAACCAAATGGAAACTCCGCCGCTGCCTTGTTTAGGGGTAGTGCCAGTCCCAAGCCCGGATAAAGGAGGAGGGCGACGGCAACAGCCTTTGATGCCATAAGCTGTCGTTAAACTAAGGAATTACTACTAAGCGAACTGTTTGCAAGGCGAAAAAAGGTTTACGCTAACGGTCCTGGCTGCCAAAAGATGTTAAACATTGGATGATGCAACGCTGTCATTAGACACCTTTAAAACGTTTTCCAACGCTGCTATATCTTCTGCTAATCAACTGTGTTAAACCGAACTGGATCTGTCGCAAAGTAAAATAAGGTCGACGACAACGGCCCTGGCTGCTACAAGATGTCGTTAAACACTGGATGATGTGAGTAGGGAACCAGCGTCGCGGCGTCTGCGCTTTATTTCTCAATTCTATATTTTCTAACTTTTCGACGTCTTTTCTGATTTTTTAATTTTTCTTTCTTACCGGATTTATGCTCTGTCTTTGGTGAGTTCGTTCCTATTTGTTTCAACATTTAATCAACTTAAGATTCGCCTAATTTTTGTCCTTTTTGCACTCGTTCGCCTGCGTCTTTACCTTCCGCCATTTTAGCTTCATCAAACTGCCACGTCATCTTAGATCACATAATGTACAGTTCAATCATTCTTCTTATTTTCGGTCTACGTTTCATGATCGCCTTCCATATTAGTTGCCAACCCTTCCACGCCCGCTTGCCCTACATTGTTCCTACAGCCAAACATTCTTACTGCGCCCAATTTGGCACTGCGACTATGCAGTATGGACGTATGTATTTTATTCCTTTATCGTTCTTCCTAACTTCATCTCTCAGGCGACCACCACAGCACCTCACCCGCCATACCATCTTCAACATACTAATCCTGCTTTCCGGGGACATCCACCCAAATCCTGGCCCACTGGATTTTTATTCATGTCCTCCTCCCTCACCTCCTACCTGTCCTCCTCCTTCCAGAATTTCTTCCTCCAACATCCTCGACAATGCTCAAAATACTGACAACAACCGCTTCTTACTTTGCACGCTAAATATTCGATCATTACTACATCCTGCACATTCACAAGAAATCAGTGATATAGCCCTCTCTTCTCACCCGCCTGACATATTTGCCTTATCTGAAACCTGGTTTAATTTAAACACCACTCTTGCTCAATATGAAGACTGTATTCCTCCTGGCTACCATCTTTACAGTACACCTCGTCCTTGCAAACCATCTAGCCCTTCTCATAAAAATCCAACTGGCGGTGGTATTGCCTTTCTCACCCGAGAACCTGCCACAGTTTTAGACTCACCTGGTTACTGTTTCCACTCTTTTGAATGTGCATCAGTTACGCTTAAACTTCCTCACACAAATCTGACTATCTTTAATGTATATCGCCCTCCATCCTCCTCTTCATATTCAAGTCCTCCATCGGTCTTCCTGAAAGAATTTACCACCCTCCTCTCTACTGCCGCCACTACACCTCATGAATTTCTGATTACAGGTGACTTCAATATACATGTCGATAACCCCTCTGACACATTTGCTTCTGAATTTCTCACCCTATTGTCCTCAACTAATCTGGTTCAACATGTCAAATTCCCCACCCACATTCACAATCACACACTTGACCTCATTATCACGTCATCGTTCTCCACTCTATCACGTGATATGTCTTTCTCTTTTGACTCGCCATCTGATCATTACCCCATCTTTACATATCTTAACATTCTTCCGACACCACGTCCTGATCCTGTCTTTCATTCTTTTCGTCGCATCAGTTCAATAAATATTGAAGCCTTCACACAAGATATTTCCTGTTCTGATCTCGTGTTAAATCCACCTTCCTCCCTGAATGACCTTCTCTCTTCATATAACACCACTCTTTCCACTATCCTTGACAAGCATGCTCCTATTATTACCAAATCCAGTTCTCACTCTAACAATCCTTGGTTCAATTCCTATCTCCAGGCCTTCAAATCTTTCCGGCGACGCCTTGAGCGTGCCTATAAACGCACCAGGGATCCTCAACTTCTCTCTGCCCTTAAATCTGCCACAAATAAATACCATCGCCTTCTTACTGCAACTAAACAAAGATTTTACTCCTCACTAGTTCGTTCTCGATCCTCTAGCCCTCGCCTTCTCTGGAAAACCATTAACCAGCTCCTCCATCGGAACTCATCTAGCCCACTTCCAAATTCTCTTCCGTCTTCTTCAATAGCCGACTCGTTCTGTTCTTTCTTTTCGAACAAAATTAGTACCCTCCGTCTCTCTCTTCAATCTCTACTTTCCAAAACCTCCAACAATCCAGCTGCTGATGCTCCCTCTTCCACCTATGACAGTCCACCTTCCCCACCTCGATCCTCATTTTCTGCTTTTCAACCTACATCAGAGACCGAAATACTAAATCTGCTAAAATCTCTCCCAAACAAACAATGTGAACTTGACCCTATACCTACCTCCTTATTGAAAGACTGTGCATCTGTCCTTGTTCCAATTATTACCAAAATAGTTAACCTCTCCCTCTCTACTGGAAATTTTCCCCTTCTTTTTAAACACTCTCTTGTTACCCCTCTTCTCAAGAAATCATCTCTCGACAAGGAAATCCTTTCTAACTACCGGCCTGTTTCTAACCTGACTTTCATCTCCAAATTAACTGAACGGATTGTCCTCTCTCGAATCAATAACTATTTAGCTTCTAACTCACTCATTAACCCACACCAGTCTGGTTTTACTAAACGCCACTCAACCGAAACTCTGCTGACATCTCTCTACAACAAGCTTGTTTCTGCCATTTCTCATCAACAGGTTTCTTGCCTCTGTCTCCTCGATATCTCTGCAGCCTTCGACACCATAGATCACAATATCTTACTCCACCGACTTTCAACCTGGTTTGGTTTTGCTGACACTGCTCTCCTATGGATACAGTCTTATCTCTCCTCCCGCTCTTTCTCTGTTAAAACTTCGGAAGCCTCTTCTAAGTCATGCCCTCTTACTTGCGGAGTTCCACAAGGCTCCGTTCTTGGACCTCTTCTGTTTATCCTCTACACTACCCCACTCAGTTCACTCATTAAAGCATCCTCCGTTGACCATCACCTCTATGCTGATGACACCCAACTATTCATCTCTTTCTCTCCAAATTGTTTCAATGAATCTACAGATCATCTTCTTTGTGTGGTTAAACAAATCTCCTCTTGGATGACATTTAATCTCTTATGCCTGAACCCATCTAAAACTGAATTCATACTTATAGGCCTACGTGACCAGCTGAATAAAATTCCTGACCCCTCTATCTCCCTCAGCCTGGATTCTGCCTCCACCCACACCTTTAATACTAACTCTTCTGTCCGTAATTTAGGTGTTATTTTCGACCAGAACCTTACTTTTTCTGATCATATCAGCCATCTTTCCCGCTCTTGCTTTATGCATATCCGCGACCTTCGCAGAATCCGTCCTATGCTTGACTTCAAAACCGCATCTATCATTGCCACATCCATAGTCCATGCAAAACTTGACTACTGCAATTCACTTTTCCTCAATATTGACACAACCCAGATAAATCGCCTACAAGCTATCCAGAATGCTCTCGCACGTGCTGTCACCAAAACCCCCAAATACCATCACATCACCCCTGTTCTCAAATCACTGCACTGGCTTAAAATACCAGAACGAATAGAGTACAAAGTCTTATCCCTCACCTACAACACACTTCAATCCTCCCAACCCTCCTATCTTCGTCAATTGTTTACTATCCAACCACTCCGTTCAACCCGCTCCTCATCTGTCCTAACACTTCTTCGCCCTCCCGTCACCTCATCCTTAAAATTTGGAAATCGCTCCATAGCCATAGCTGCCCCACCCCTTTGGAATAAACTCCCGCCAGAATTGCGACAGTTGTCTGGTCAATCATACGAACTCACCAACACTTCACCTCTTTCAGTTTCTGCGCAGGTCTTTCACTCAAGACTGAAAACACTTCTTTTCCAGAAATCTTATCCTGATTCTTCCTCTTCCTCTTGTCTCTCTTCTCGCTTCAGTTTCAAACAGCATCCACCGTAGCCGTCCGACTGTCTGAGTGCCCGACTCCTGGATCTTGACCCTTTTGCCTATCGATTTTGTTTTGACTGAGCGCCTGTGAATAAGCTGGTTCCCGCGACTTAGCTTTCGTTGAGCGCTGTAGAAATTTCGAGATTACGATTACGATTACGATTACGATGCAATGCTGTTATTAGACACCTTTAAAACGTTTTCGACGCTGCTATATCTACGTCAACCGCGTTGAACGTTAACAACAATGTATTGTGCGGTAAAATAAGGTCGACGTTAACGGCCCTGACAGCCACAAACTCCGCCAATGCCTTGTTTGGGGTAATGCCAGTCCCAAGCCTGGATAAAGGAGGAGGATGACGTCAACGGCCTTTGATGCCATAAGATGTCGTTAAACTGAGGAACTACTCTTGGCAGCCACAAGATGTCGTCAGACGATAAACAAGAAGCATAAGCTTTAAAGAAATTCTCTTGCACGACATCAGTGCTCATGTTGGTTACTGCTAAGTGGTTTTGTGCAATAAAATTCAAATCAGCTTAACCGATTGGCATATATAAATATATGTATACATATAATATATATATATATATATTAGCCAATCGGTTAAGCTGATTTGAATTTGAAATATATATATATATATGCCAATCGGTTAAGCTGATTTGAATTTGAAATATATATATATGCCAATCGGTTAAGCTGATTTGAATTTTATTGCACAAAACCAGTTAGCAGTAACCAACATCAGCACTGATGTCGTGCAAGAGAATTATATATATATATATAATATATATGTATATATATAACTCAATTATGATAATTAATAGGTAAATCTAGCAATGAATTAATCAAGATATTGTTGTGCACACACGAGATATGTATATAATTGTTCTCAAAGATGCGCCAAACTCATTGGAGTGACTTTGCTGTCATTTATTCACCAGAGAAATTCGTCTGAAATACAAATAAATGCGTGTGGGTTAACAGCTTGCTTTCTGGCTATGACTTCTAGAGCCGCAACGAAGAAATCCTCGAAATGATTCAACACTTCAGTACTTAATACTCATATTCCATACTTAAGACTCATATTCCATACTTAATAATCTTATTCCGTACTTAAGACTCATATTCCGTACTTAATAATCTTATTCCAAACTTAAGACTCATATTCCGTACTTAATAATCTTATTCCATACTTAAGACTCATATTCCGTACTTAATACTCATATTCCATACTTAAGACTCATATTGCATACTTAATAATCTTATTCCGTACTTAAGACTCATATTCCGTACTTAATAATCTTATTCCATACTTAAGACTCATATTCCGTACTTAATAATCTTATTCCGTACTTAATACTCATTTTCTGTACTTAATATTCATATTCGCATTTTCAATAATCTATTTAAAAATAGCATGTCCAGTATCTGCTTAGGTATGTGTATCGCAAAGACAGTACTAACTCGCAATAGTGGCATTATCTTTAAAAATTAGATACGTTAAGGTATATAATTAATTTTTTCATAAAGACATTTCCGTAAGTATAGAATTAAGTACACGTTGCTTAAATACGAGATCCCTTTAGAAGATACTATGTATTGGGTACTTGAAAACGTGACCTTTGAATAAGGAAAGAATACTAAGGGAGCATGACCCATCTGGAAGTAAGTATGCGGTACTTTAAATATGTGGCCCTTTAATAAGCAAGTATTTACGGTACTTTAAGTACATGACGCCTTTAAAAGTAAGTATACGGTACTTAAATTATATGACGCCTTTAAAAGTAGGTATACGGTACTTAAAATACGTGACACCTTCAAAATTAAATATATGGCAGTCAAAGTATGAGACCCACTTTAAAAGTTAAGGCCTACAGTATTCAAAGCACGTGATGGCTTTTAAAGTAAGTATACGGTACTTAAAGTATGCAACCTCCTTTAAAAGCATGTGTACGGTACTTATAGCACGTGACCCTTTAGAACTAGATGGCCCCATTTAGAAGACATCTTCGCTGTGCGTCAAGAATTGTCTCATTTTGGCCGATGGGGTGTTTATGCCCAGCCCTGTCTCCCCTTTTGCTTCTAGCGACCGGGGCATCCTCCGGCGGCCCGAACCCCTCGGGGCATCCGAGCCGGACAGGGGCGCGGCGGAAGGCATCGTATAGACCCTGCGGCGGTAGCCCTGACTCCCCTGAGGGTCCTCTTCGACTTGGTTCTGTATGGGACTGGCCCCTTGGAGCTGGGTCGAACCGGGGGAGGAGTAGTAGTAGAAGACGTCATCGGGGTCGCTGTCCCACAGCTGGACGTGCCGCGAGAGGCGCTGGTTGCACCGGAGGTGCTGCTCACGTGATCGACGCAGCGACGGGTTCGAGTTGAAGCGCGACATCGGCTTCCGGTAGATGTTCTGCACGGGCTTCGTCGTCGCTGCCGCAAAGGATGACGGGACCAAGATGGCCGACGACGCGCCGTCCGGATTGAAGCTGGCTTTCGTCGATCGCTGCTGCTGAAGAAGGTGAGCTGGACCGTAATGCGCTGGCTCTTCATCCATGCATGACGGGCTGACCAGAGGCGTGGCGGCGTCGCACTGCAACGATTTACTTCCGTTGGCACTACCGGTCGGACGTTCTTGTTCCTGCTCTTGCTGTCGGCAACCGGATGTGGCGTCGGGGTGCGAAGGGGGCGCAGAAGGAGGCGGAGGAGGAGGCGGAGGAGGGGAGAGACAGTCGGAATGAAGGACGAGGCGAAGGAAGGAACGCAACTTGATGCACAGCAGTGACATCTCGCGGCGGACGACGATAGCGGAAGCGGATGTCAAGCGACGGCGCTTGCACTTAAGCCGCGTCTTCTGCCGGAAATGATGTATTCTGGCGACACCTGACGCCTGCAAAAGTCAATAAGGACATCGTCATCGCTCAGTCTCTTCGCCGTTTGATACACAGTCCCAGAAAGTAGCCTAGGTTCAGGAAGACGGTACGGGAATGAGGTACATACCTCCTGCCGTACAGATACTAATGCCACACCATCCTGTTGGCAGTGCCAGCTCCAGGATTGCTAGCAGTACACCATGTACGGGTCCGGTCTGTCTGTCTGTCTGTCTGTCTGTCTGTGCATACATGTATGTATGTATGTATGTATTTATGTATTTATATATATGTATGTATGCATGTATGTATGCGTGTATGTATGTTAATATTTATGAACGTACGCACGTATGTATATATGTATGTATGTATGTATATATGTATGGATGTATGTATGTATATATGTATGGATATATGTATGTATATATATGTATGTATGTATATATATATATGTATGTATGTATATATAAGTATGTATGTATATATATATATGTATGCATATACATATGTATGTATGCATATATATGTATGTATGTACATGTATGTATATGTATGTATGTATATATGTACGTATGTATGTATATATATGTATGTATATACATATGTATGTATGCATATATATGTATGTATGTATGTATGTATATGTATGTATATGTGTATGTATGTAAGTATGTATGTATGTGTATTACTATTTATATAGCGTCTTTTCAGAGCCTAAGACTAGCGCTATGTGTATGTATCTATGTATGAAGAAATATCTGAATTAGTTTAAACAGCAAAGCATACCGAGTGCGACACCTAGCGATCGGCAGGATGTGGCATCGTAGCAGACGATGCTGATGATTTCGTGTAATTCCTGATAAGTGTTTATTTCTGCGTATCAGTTAATGTTCGCCAGGAGTGCAGTAAATCGTGTTCCACTGCACAAGTGCACTCGCTGTTGCACTTTCGCTCCAGCGCATGCGACGTGAAAGTCTCCCATTACCAGATCCATAATCCCAGCCCAAAGTGCTAATCAAACCGTCCCCGTTTCCCCGCAAGTCCCTTATGGGCCGTTAGGCCCACATCTGGTCCCATTGTTCACGCGCAAAGGTCAAGGTGTCACAGTCAGAGGCGTTGTTGATGTCTCCCTAGAGGATTCGAACCCATATACGTCATCTCAACCGTGTGTCATGGCGGAACAAAATGGCCACGGGAAACAGACGCTATATAAATAGTAATAGACATACATACATACATACATACATACATACATACATACATACATACATACATACATACATACATACATACATACATACATACATACACTAATACATACACTAATACATACATACACTAATACATACATACACTAATACATACATACGTACATATATACAGACAGACACATGCATACATGCAAACATACATACATGGCTTGTGATAACCATAAATTTACTGTCTCACTGAGTTTATTACTGTTTTCAAAGCAATGTTCGCATGTCATGGCGGAACAAAATGGCCGCCAGAAATAGCAACAGCGACCGGAAACGGACGATGACTGCGACTATCTTGTATAATTTGATCTACCGTGTCTTGTACTATACAATTTTAATTGATGTCTGTTCAGGTCACAGACAGAATGCCAGACATATTTGTCTAATTTCATAAAAATTCCACAGTAATATAAATGGCTAAACTGACTATACTGTTAATGTCTATGAAATTCTGGTTACACTAGTATCTAATGTTTCCAGACATTAATTGTTTGAGCGTAGGGTAGAGTAACCATAGTTCATTACCAAGCAGTTATGTCTATGAGCGATATGACTACACTGGTGTCTGATACTTCCAGACAAGAGAGTACAACATTTAACCTTACCAAAATTATCTGAACTATCTTACTATAGGCCATACCTTACTGCGTAAACTGTGTTTACAATCATACCTTACTGCGTAAACCGTAATCGTAAACCGTAATGTTTCTTACATTTTAAGTGTCATTAGATATAGGTACATGTATATATATATATAAATACATATATGGCTAATATATATATATATATATATATATATGCTCTATATATATATATATATATAGTAGCCATGGAGAACATAGCTGGTGCCACTGAAGTGTTTACAATCATAGTGGCTACCTAGAAAGGCACACCTTTTACCGTCTGAGTAATTTCCACATTCTCAAAGATTTAAGAGCTTCTACGAAAGACCGGTGATGCAATTACAGTTAAATTGCGAAGTGCCTGCACACACGACGCTTAAGGGGAACCGTGGCAACATGTCTAGGGCCAGGGAGAAGTGGGTGCTGAGATGCCAGAGCAACGAAAAGCATAACACTGGACTATAGAAGCATTCTGTCACGCATTGCTGTCACGTAGTACTGTCGCGTAGAGCTGTCACGTGATGCCATCACGTGATGCTGTTACGTGATGCTCTCGTCTAGTACTGGGGCTGTGGACAGGACATGGTTGTTCCACAGCATAAAACTCACTATGGGCAGTGGAGCATTCGTTTCTCATTTCTCTCAGCTTAAACACAACCCACCCTAACAGCTCTTTTTCCCCTTTTCTCTCTGCTTTTCTGGCAACCGGACTTGGTTCTTGACATGGCATCTTTGGACAACCCCACTGACTTGACGCAGCGCTCGTGAATAAGCTGGTGCCCTGCGCTTCGCTGTTAAGTAGCGCTTTAGAAATTTCGAGTTTACGATTACGATTAAGACGTACACGGGGACCTTAAATGGCGTGGCGCCCATTCAAACGGGCAGCGGTGGTGAAGGATCTTACCTGATTGATTCATTGAAAAATGAGCAGGATCGATGCCATGCGATTGCTAAAGAAAAACGTCTACCATTTACCAATTAGCAATTTCTGGACTGGCGAGGGTACTGGTCTTTCACTTAAAACTTAAAATATTCCTCTTTCACAGATCCTTTCCTGACCCTCCTTCTTCCTCTTATCCCTCTTCCGCTCCAATCCCAAACGTCACCCACCGTAGCTGCCACGCTGTCTCTGCCTGATTCTTGGATCTTGACCTGAAACCGAACCCTTTTGCCTATCGATTTGGTTTTGACTGAGCGCTTGTCAATCAGCTGGTCCCCGTGACGTGGCTTTCGTTGGGCGCTGTAGAGATCTCGGTATTACGATTACGATTTTACAACGGAGTTCATGAGCTCTTTAAACTCGGGTATCCAAATTTGCTGATCCACAAAATAGTTGAACAACAATGCATGGAAATGTAAATGTAACTGGACACGTTTTAGCGACCGTATGGCCTCGACCCTGCTCACTTTTCAATGAATTTATCGGGTGAGATCCTTCACCACCGCTGCCCGTTTGAATGGGCGCCACACCATGTAAGGTCCCAGTGTACGGACCGTACTAACCCGAATTTCAAATCTCTGAAATAAGCCACGATCAAGACGCGAACCGGCATCCTTACGCTCGGAGACATGGAGATAACCGAAACCAGTACTGTTTTCCTAGAAAAAAGGTTCCGGAACTGAACAATTATGGAATTTGTGCTAAAATTTCATTATTTTTATCAATCAATAAACACTGAAAACAGTGTAAAGCTGTTAACACTGAAATTGATTTAAAATAAGTTACATTATATTACATAATTAATATAAAGTAGCAACACAATTCTTTTATTAAAACTAAATCATTTTTATTAGGCGAAAAAAGTTGCCGGAACGCCGTTCCTGAGCGTTCCATCTGAAAAAGCCCTGGCCGAAACAGTGGAAAAGGCAGACGCTACGAAAGAAACGATATCATTATCTGGGGTGGACTATCCACTCTACCTTGGCTACAAAGCCACTGAAAATGAAATGGGTCAGCAGGATTGGGAAACCGGTACAAAGGTGAAGTGAAAGAATGGGTAAAATTGGGAGATTTTGGGCAGCTCTGAATTAAAAAAAGATGTACACAGGTGGCGAATCCAAGGTTGCTCGAATGAGGGTAAGGGCATTTCCAGAGGGACGCTACCTTCTGGCAGTCCACCACGCACGGGTCTGGTCTTGGGGTGCCGACATATAACCAAGAGGGGCGGGGAGAACCGCCCCCATGCTCATAGCTAAATCCGCCACTGACGTACACAGTTGTTCTTGTGGGGCTGTTGGTCAGATATCTTCCTGCGTTCGGTTGCTCTGAGTCCAACCTGGGTTTCTATAGTTAGTCCTCGGGTTTTCTGCGATCGTCTGCGATTTTCGACAATCTGTTTGCGACGTTTAATATCTTCAGCGTTTTCGACCACGATGATCCCTAGGGGGCTTTTAGCATACATCAACACCCGTGTTTTCTACACGTGTCATCCGTAGCCAAAGCCGCTGAAAGCTCGCTGAACCAAGTGACAAATGTTGTTTGCGACCGGGGAAGTCATAGGTTTGGCGCTGCTATGTCTAGCTTCAAGTTGGCATCGGCTGTCCGTTTCCATTTTCTGACCCATCATAGAAACTCATCGATGCTCCACCGCTTGCAGTTTCTGCTTCGGCCTTTCACTCAAAACTCAAAACATCCTCTTTCACAGATCGTACCCTGACACCCCTTTTCCCTCTTATCTCTCTCTCTCCTCTCAAACCCCAAACACCATCCACCGTAGCTGCCACGCTGTCTCTCCGTCTGACTTTTGGATCTTGACCTGGAACCGAACCCTTTTGCCTATCGATTTTGTTTTGACTGAGCGCCTGTGAATAAGATGGTCCCACGGCGCGGCTTTCGTTGGGCGCTGTAGAAATCTCGGAATTACGATTACGATTACGATTTCAAGAGATTCTTGTCGGTTGGCGCTCATTGGAGGCGACAAGCTTTAGAGCGAATATATAAGTGGAAAGGACACGATGCCAAAGTGGGCATATTGGAAGAACAGGCATCTTGACAGAAGAACGTGAAGGCATATTTGGGAGAACTTATTGACAGAAAGGGTATCTTGGTAAAATGGACATAGTGGCAGAAAGAAAGCGAATATTGATGGAAATGGCATATTGGTAGAAAGTGCAAATGCGCTTGTTGGTGGAATGGGAATATTGGCAGAAAGCGAATATTGGAACGGACATATTGGCAGAAAGCGCATATTGAAACAAGCATATTGGCAGAAAACGCATATTGAAGCAGGCATATTGGCAGAAAACGCATACTGAAACAGGCATATTGGCAGAAAACGCATACTGAAACAGGCATATTGGCAGAAAACGCATATTGAAACAGGCATATTGGCAGAAAACGCATACTGAAACAGGCATATTGGCAGAAAACGCATATTGAAACAGGCATATTGGCAGAAAACGCATACTGAAACAGGCATATTGGCGGAAAACGCATATTGAAACAGGCATATTGGCAGAAAACGCATATTGAAACAGGCATATTGGCAGAAAACGCATACTGAAACAGGCATATTGGCGGAAAACGCATACTGAAACAGGCATATTGGCAGAAAGCGCATATTGAAACAGGCATATTGGCAGAAAACGCATATTGAAACATATTGGCTGAAGGCGCACTATTGGTAGATCGGACATGTTGACAGAACAGTTATATGGAACGATACAAGATGACGGAAGAATTGCCTCCTCGTTCTGTATTGACAGAAGGAGATAACCAGATTTACAAGAGAGAAACAGATACGCACACACTCACGCACACACACTCGCAAACGCACACACGCACGCACATGCACGCACGTACACATACAGTGAGGATGAGATTTATTGTTGGGGAGTTGGGAAGAGAGAGACAGACAGAGACAGAGACAGAGACAGACAGAGAGACAGGCAGAGAGACAGACAGACAGAGACAGAGAGAGATTGAGAGAGAGACAGAAACCGACAGAGAAGAAGAGAGAGAGAGAGAGATGATCCTTTAGGTTGGGAGGGCAGTTAGGTCTAGGCCACCCTGCAGCGCTGGCCTTAGGCCTCTTAGGCCTCTCACGGTGGCCTTCAGCACGGTCATCAATGGCTGTTTGTACAATGGCGCTGCCAGGCACACATGTGCGACCCTGCACAGCCCTCTCCTCGCCTATAGAGACGCACGACGGAGTGGACTTGACGCACAGCGCGCCTGCAGCTGCAACCGAAACTGCGAAGATGGAAACAAGTGGCTCTGTCTCTATCTCTGACTCTTCGTCTGCTTCTCTTTCTCTTATTCTGTCTCTCGCTGTGTATGTGTCTCTCTGTCTGTCTCTGTGTGTGTCTCTTTCCCACTCCATCGTCATCTGTTTCCCTCTGCAACTCTGCCACTTCATCTGTCACTTACTTCGCCTGTCTTCCTCATTGGCTACTCCGTTCCTCTCTCTCTCTCTCTCTCTCTCTCTCTCTCTTTCTCTCTCTCTTCTCTCTCTCTCTCTTTCTCTCTCTCTCTCTTTCTCTCTCTCTCTCTCTATCTCTCTCTCTCTCTTCCTCTCTCTATCTCTCTCTCTCTTCCTCTCTCTGTCGGTCTGTCGAGCGGTCTCTATCTGTCTGTCTGGTCTCTGTCTGTCTGTCTGTCTTTATCTATCTGTCTGTCTTTGTCTCTGTCTCTCTTTCGTTCTCCCTATCTCTGGATATCTGGCTTGGTCTGTCTGAAATATATTGGCTGTGGGACCAGCGTAGGCCATTGATTGGCCATGCATCCTTAAAGCCATCCATCACTGGCTGCAGACTGTTTCAGCAGCTGTGTCTTACTACAGGTCATCGCATGAACAAACCTGTTGTTAAAGAAGATAAACTATTATGCACAAGAAACACCTGTTAATAATCGCTCTGCTTCTAAATATTTGCAACAGACAACAGTCATTATTATTTCTGCATTTATGAAGCGCCAGTATCTAAATACTACTCATCAACCGCGACTCTGATTATTTTCTCTTGAAGCGGCGCTACACAAATTTCTGTTTACAGTTACAATCAGCCGTGGTGCTGGGCAGCTGTGGGTTAAACACTTGCTCAATGTCCCTACACAGTAATCGTCTCGGGGAGGCTCAAAACCAATATTAACCGAGTTTACCAGCCAAACGCTCTATTCAATGGGCACAAGTTATCAATCCTAATCTAATCTAATCTGTTCTGTTCGTTCTAATCTAATCTAATCTAATCGGATCTAATTTCTGCTTCTCTGACCTAATGACTTCTATAGCGCCGTTGTCATAATGCACAAAACACTGCTCTTCTTCTTTTGTATTGTATCTACTTACTTACTTACTTACTTACTTACTTACTTACTTACTTACTTACTTACTTACTTACTTACTTACTTACTTACTTACTTACTTACGATAACCAATTAACAGCAGGTTTCTTACGGTATACCATGTAAACGTCCCTGCACACATCCTTCACATGGCTTTCTACCCGGTGCAAAACACCCTTTCCATACCACATAATAATTATTCTCCTTAACGACACCGAACATACGTGTATAGGTCTATGTATTATATATAGATATGTCTGTCTGTCTGTCTGTCTGCGTATATGTTTTTCTACCTGTGTCTGTCTGTATGTATATATATATATAGATAGATATATATTATACATGTAGTCTTATATAAATTAATGCATGTGATATTAATATATAAATGGTAACACGGATGACGATATATATATATTGTATACATATATTATAGTGATATGTGTATATTTGTATGCAGGGTTTACCACTTACATATACATAAACTTACTAAGCACATACAGACATTTTATAATGAGGCTACGTTTCTTTGTATGTGTGTATATTTACTTAATGTTTTACAATCGCAGCGGAAACAGCTGCTCCAGCTCTTTCATTTTTATCCACTGATGTATCTGTCTCTGTATCTGTCTGTCTGTCTCTCTCTGTGTCCCTCTGTCTCTGTCTGCCTGTCTTTTAATATTTCCATGTCGATCGCGTCGCTTTCTATCTATTTCTACGTATTCAATGATTGCTTGCTACGGAGTCTAGGTCTCTATATGTCCACGCATGTCTGTCTGTCTGTCTGTCTGTCTAGCTGTCTGTCTGTCTATCTGTCTGTCTGCGTATAGGTGTTTTTCTACCTATGTCTGTCTGTCTGTCTGTCTGTCTGCCTATATGTGTTTTTCTACCTATGTCTGTCTGTCTGTCTGTCTGCGTATATTTGTTTTTAACCTGCGTCTGTCTGTCTGTTGTCTGTCTGCGTGTATGTGTATTTTTCTACCTGTGTCTGTCTGGTCGTCTCTCTCATTCCATCCTTGGTACCTCGTCTTCCATCGGCGTGTAAGATTGTTTTTATTTCGTGGAAGATTTGTCCGACTACAATCAACAACAGACGTTTGAAAGCATAGAAACCCTAGACTATAAAAACCTGTCGACTTCGCATATTCTGCCCTTGACTACTTTCTGAAAGGCGCTCTATAAATGCTTAGACACATACAAGCACCAGCACACAAACAAGCACACGCACAGAAAAAGGTAACAGCCAAGGTAACAGGCTTGTTTACACATCATCTACAAAGGTAACATCCAAGGTAACGCGCTTGTTTACACATCATCTACAAAGGTAACAGCCAAGGTAACACGCTTGTTTACACATCATCTACAAAGGTAACAGCCAAGGTAACACGCTTGTTTATACATCATCTACAGTAGTTCCTCAGAAGCATAAATGTAAAGGTAAACTACTTTAATAAAGGTAAAGGTAACTATCTAGTTGGCATGCCTTTACAGAAGCTTCTGTAAAGATATTGGATTTCTGGTTATATGTCCTGATTGAGGTTAGATTATGGTGCGCCATCAGTTCATGGCTTGTGCATTAGACACCGGCGCTGCGGAAGTTGCTAATTAATAATAGCGATAATTAATTAATAATAAACGGCAACATCGTTGTTTACATGCTCGCTACTTTCTATGGAAGCTTATCGGAAACGTGATCGCGAGGTTTTTGGGTCCATCGGGTGAATCGCAAACAGAAATCAAACGACAGAAGAGCTTTTTATGTCATGCAATATGACGAGGCATTTATATAGCGCATTTTGCCTCTTAATTAAGCACGCACAGTATGATATAACCATCCATAGAAAGACAGATCCACACACACACGCCAATTTCCGACAATTATTTTTTTTAAACTTAGGCCTAATTATTAGCTGCTTCGTGACTTAATAGGCCTACATTTGAACTTGAAGCAACAAGAGATTGATGTCTTGTGCTTTATGCTAACGGCGCAATAGAAGTCAGAAAATTAGACCGAATTGGATTAATTATACGACACCAATTTCCGGTAATATTTTTTTAAATTAGGCCTAATTAATAACCGTTTCGTGACTTCATAGGCCTGCATTTGAGCTTGAAGTAAAACAAGCGATTGATGTGCTTTATGCTGACGGCACAATAGAAGTCAGAATATTAGACTGGATCGGATTAATAATAAGACGATTTATATAGCGCCGTAGTGCTACCGAGGCCGAGAAAGGGCGCTGTATGTTGGATTGGACTAGGTTAGTTTGAATAAGATAAGACAAGAAAAGATCAGATAAGATAAGGTGAGATTAGATTAGACTAGGTTAGATTAAATAAGATTAGATACAATTAGATTAGAGTCGATTAGGATAGGATTATATTAGGATTATAATAGGATAGGTTAGATTAGATTGGATTGGATTAGAACATGTTTATCTATGAGTAGAAATAATTACTGCCAGGTTTAATTATTTACATAAAAGAAACCAACAATCGAAAATTAAATAATTAGGCCTTTTATTTATAGGAAGTGAAATGAGTAGGCCTAATCATTTGCCTTTAAATAAGGAACTAAGCCTAATTATAACGATTTCATAGGCTTAGCTATTCAAGATTGTATAGGCCCAGCTAATCAAGATTTCACAGGCCTAGTTATTCAAGATTTCATAGGCCTAGTTATTCACAATTTCATAGGCCTAGCTATTCACGATTTCATAGGCCTAGTTATACCCCATTTCATAGGCCTAGTTATTCACCATTTCATAGGCCTAGCTATTCACGATTTCATAGGCCTAGTTATACCCCATTTCATAGGCCTAGTTATTCACAATTTCATAGGCCTAACCATGCATAATTCTTCCCTATTAACGGTAAGCAAACAAAAATTCCAAGGCAGCATTTACAAAAAACGCGGATTATTCCAATGCCTAGAAAAGGTTCACCAAAATTTTTCCACTCGCTGTGCGCCCTTTGTAAACTTCTGGTGATCCGAAATTCAGATAGCGCCGCGTTAACGGAAACTAAACAGAAGCGCCCTCTACGATAGTAAAGTTCACCAACAACAAAGAATTCATCAGTAAGAAAACAGTCACCATTGGCAGGCTCCCGAGCACAGAACTCAACCAGCGGATTCCCATCAGGTGTGGGAGTTGCCACCGTGTTTATAGTACTTTTCACTTTTCCCGGAGCGAGGGGCAGCACATAGTTAGATCTCCCCCTCACACCGAATCTGACCCTTCCTGCCTACCAGTGGCGTTTCCAGGATTGGTTTCCTGGGGGGGGTGGGAAGAGCATTGCCAGAGGGCGCCACTTTCTGGCAGTCCACCATACACGGATCTGAGGGGCGCCGGCATATAATAAAAAGAGCGAATGAGTGAGTGAGTGTGTGAGTGAGTGTGTGAGTCCGTCAGTCGGTCAGTCTGTCTGTCTGTCTGTCTGTATGTCTGTCTGTCTGTCTGTCTGTCTGTCTGTCTGTCTGTCTGTATGTCTGTCTGTGTGTATGTCTGTCTGTCTATATCTCCTGTCTCTAAGTCCCCGGAGGCTTTTTTGTCTTTCTCTTCTTGTGTGCCTGCCTATCTGTTTGTCTCTCTCCATTTTCCATCTCTGCTTCATTTACTTTTGTCTAGTGTTCTTTCTCTCTCTGTGTCTCTCTCTGTGTCTCTCTCTGTCTCTCTCTGTCTGTCTCTCCTTCTCTTCATCCGTCTCTCTCCTTCTCTCCACCCCATGGCTAAATCCGCCACTGCATGTATCTTCCGATGTGCTTTTGGGGTGGGATAAACGCCTCTGGTTACACGAGGTGCACCGGAATCCGAATCCCGGATGCAGGACGGAAAGCGGAAGTTAAAGCAATCATTCAGCGCTGTACTCCTACAGCATCCAGGTGAAGGTAGATTCCATGAAGCAGCTCATCCACGATCTCACCAGGATGCCTGAGTTTTCCACCGGATGGTTGTGATGTAATAGCCGACGATTAAAAACCCTGAGAGGGGAAGAGAGAGGAGCTCGAGTCTCAGATCTCGAGAGAGACGGTTCCAGCTGGTTGTGATGTTAAAGCCGACGATTAAAAAGTCGACGTTGTCTGCGAGATTTCTGATTTAGACGTCTGTTTTCGAACTTGGCTCACGTCAGGGCTTGTTTCATTCAGCCCCCCCCTACACTCCCATTTCTTCTTTTCTTCCATCTCTCATTTTAACTCCAGTTAGCTCTCTAGAAAGCTGTCTTTCTCTCTCTCTGGCTCTCTCTCGCGTGCTTGACTGATTGACTGACTGACTGATTGATTGATTGATTGATTGTTTTATTTATTTATTCATTCATTCATTCACTCAACAATTCTTTGATTCATTCATTGAGTAAGTGAGTCAGTGAATCAGTAAGTGAGCCAGTGAGTGAGTCAGACAGTGAGTCAGAGTCCCCGGTGCTTATTTTCTTTCTCCGGTTGTGTCCTTGTGTATCTGCCTATCTGTCTGTCTCTGTCTCTGTCTGTCTGCCTGTCTCTCTCTCTCTCTTTCTATTTTCCATCTCTGCTTCATTCTTGGTCTGTTTGGCTCAGTCTGGTGATCTGTCTGTCTCTCTGTCGCTCTTTCTCTCTCTTGCTATCTCTTGCTCTCCCTTTCTCTCTGTCTCTGTCTCTGTCTATCTCTCTCTCTCTCTCTCTCTCTCTCTATTCTCCCTTTCTCTCCCTTTCTTTTCTCTTTCTCTGTCTATCCTGATTCCTCTTGTTCCCCTTATCGGTCCAGCAGATCCGCAGATCCGGTTAAAAACAACCCCCACCGTAGCCGTCTGACTGCCTGTCTGCCTGCCTGTCTGCCTGCCTGTCTGTCTGTCTCTCTGCCTGACTCCTGGATCTCGACCTGGAACCGAACCCTTCCTGCCTATCGATTTTGTTTTGACTGAGCGCCTGTGAATAAGCTGGTTCCAGCCACTTAGCTTTCGTTGGGCGCTGTAGAAGTCTCGAGTTTACGATTACGATTACGATATGCCTCTACAGAACGCCATCAAAATCATAAAGGTAAAAGTAACACAGTGTAGAAACTCATCAAAGACGACATCTTTGGACAACCCCTCAGACTTGACGCAGCGCTCGTGAATAAGCTGGTGACCTGCGCTTAGCTTTAAAGTGGCGCTTTAGAAATGCTCGAGATTATAGTTACGATTACGATCAAAGATGAAGATCTAGAAGGCCATATAATCCAAACTTCTATAGCGCCAATGTCAAAATACGCAGTGTATGAATCGATTGTCGCGTCTAACAGAGAAAGGCATTACGTGCAAATTACGCCCACTGACGTAATCGTGTTGTAATCGTAATCATCGGATAGTTTCAAAGCCCAAATAGCGAATTAGTGCGAACCATCTAAACCACTGGCGCTTATTAAAAATAAATCAGTGAGACTAGAAGACAATTAGAACCAGGTTCTGTTATGGGTAATAAAACAAAGGTCATGCTTGTATTTATATGTGTATAGGCTCAATGTATTTATGTATGTATATATGTATGTATGTATGTATGCATGCATGTATGTATATATGTATGTATGTATGCATGTATGTATATATGTATGTATGTATGTATGCATGCATGTATGTATATATGTATGTATGCATGTATGTATGTATATATGTATGTATGTATGCATGCATGTATGTATATATGTATGTATGTATGTATCTGTTTATGTAACTAAATACGCGTGTACGTATGTATATAAGTATGTAGTGTATATATATGTCTGTGTATGCTTGGTTGATATGTATATATGCATGTATTCATGTATGTATGTATGCATGTACTTATGTATGTATATACGTATGTATGCACCTAAATACGCATGGACGTATATAAGTATGTATGTATGTAAGTATGTTTGTTTAATATGTATGTTTTGTATGTATTTATGTATGTATGTATGAATGTTTGTATGTATGTTTTGTATGTATGTATGTATGTATAAATGAATGTATGTATGTATATATGTATGTATGTATGTATGTACCTACGTATGCATGTCTATTTATTTAAAAAAAAACCAGAAATGTATGCACGTCTTCTAAACAAACCTCACCTGAAAAGTAGTGCTTCCGGTTTGACAAAGTAACGCGCGTTTAAAACTGCGGTATTTTCCTTCCTCTCCAATCGCTGACTAGTGATGCTCAAACCGCTGCTGCTTCTACGGCTACTGCTGCAGAGATCTGGCACGATTCCATCACCCTGCACTAGGAATCTCACCTCATAGCGAAGACACGCGGCCCGAAGAAAACAGAGTACCCCAATCTACTTACAAGCACCTTTATTAGGCTTCCCGCCTAATATAATTAGTACGTGACGCGGTTCTCTTAAATAACTATTCCGTCCGTGTTAATTATTAGGTCTATAAATAATTAAATAGGCCTACTTCTAAGCAAATAGGAGGCTGGTTCGCTGCATGCCCCTCTATCGCGTAAACATGAGCGACGTGGAATATTAAGCGCTCGATCTGGTTATCGCTGAGTCGACGCTTAAGCGAGTGCGTGTGCGCGCATGTGGGCGCTATATGAAGGGTGGAGGGCGCCATGATGCGCCCACCGTATGTCAAGAGCTTATGGAAGAGCAGATGGAAGTGACGTTGATACATGACGTAGTCAACACGATGACGTGCATGCCTGATATACGCTCAATGCATGTATACTAATGTACATGCATACATGTATACAGACAGACATACATACATATATATACATGCATATATACATACTTACATACAGAAAGACAGCCAGACAGAAAGACAGACAGCCAGACAGACAGACATACATACATAAATACATACATACATAAATTCATACACACATACACACATACATACATAAATACATACATTCATACACAGATATATACAGACATACATGCATATATACATACATACATACATACATACAGACAGACATACAGCCAAACAGACAGACAGACAGACATAAATACATACATACATATATTCATACACATATACGCACATACACACATACACATACATACAAACAGAGACAGACGGACAGGCAGACATAAATACATACATACACACATACATACACATATACACATACATAAGTACATACATACATTCATAAATACATACATACTTTGGCCTATATTAATACATGCAAACATAATTAGAAAAAAGAACTAAGTATCGTTTAGACGGATTAATCAGTAAGCAAAATATGTAATTGCTTGAAGCCCCCTCGCTTGCGAAGCCTCCCAACTGGAATCATAATTTTGCTCTAGTGATATAATCTAATGGCTTCCGTAGCGCCTTTATCATAATTCCAGGCCATACATCGATAATCGCTTCCAGCAAAACATCATCAAAATCATAATTTGAATCCACCCGGTCGAATTCCGATAGCTCAGAGAAACCAGAAATTACGCTACGTTTGGAAAGTAAGTTTTTGTAGATGAGTAAAAGTTGACATGATTCATAGAAATAGTCATTAGTTTTCATTTTAAAGAAGATGAGTAAAAGTTGACAACATTCATAGAAATAGTCACTAGTTTTCATTTTAAAGAAGAATATGCAACATAACCATTTGGATGTTGCTAGGTGACCTCAAGGTGTTCGCCTAAAGTGATATACTAGGGCGTCAATGTGAATGTGAATATGAACTTAATTCTTTATAAATGCCGTATGGGTCAGAATCTAACCCTAATCTTAAACCCTAACCCATTCTGAGGTCGATTTTCGCGTCCTGTGCAACCACATTCAGAAACATTTACAGTTGGTCAAAGTCAGGAAAATGACAGTTTGGATCTATTATTTTGTCACCGAACAAAATGATGTTGTTCGTAAGCTTTCTTTGCAGTTTGTAACTCTTTAATTTAAAACAAAAAGTTCATTTCAACAGAAAACTCAGATTCTACGTCCGCAGCCATTTTGACTGTTTATAATAATCACGCGAGAGTCTGCGAGATCTCGCGCACTTGAGGCTCCCTAGTCCGAGCAATTACGGGGCCTCCTTGAGGTCCCCTAGACACTTTGTTACCATTTTGGAGAATTGAAAAAGTCAGCCATGCAACCAGCTGCCTCTACCGACTAATCCTGTAGAAGAACGTTTTCCTTTGGTCTAAGATGACCTTGCAATTGTTTTTATTTAGACTCATAGTTTTGTTGAGTTTTTATCTCCGATTGTTTTGGTTAAAGTTAGGGATAGAGATACAGACAGAGAGAGAAAGAGAGGGAAAGAGAGAGAGAGAAAGAGAGAGAGAGAGAGGTACAGGTAGAGGTAGAGAGACAGACAGAGACAGAAACAGAGACAGAGAGACATGGAGGCGTCTTGACGTACGCTTTAACCAATGTAGCCAACCAAACCACTAGAGATTGTGATTCTCCATGTCAAGAGGTAGAGACAGCGTGACAGCTACGGTGGGTGGTGTTTGGGATTGGACCAGAGAGAGAGAGAGAGAGAGAGAGAGAGAGAGAGAGAGAGAGGCAGAGGCAGAGGCAGAGGCAGAGACAGAGAGTGACAGTGAGAGAGTGAGAGTGAGTGAGAGAGAGTCAGAGAGAGAAAGACAGACACAGAGACACAGAGACACAGAGAGGGTGAGCGAGAGTGAGAGCGAGACAGAGACAGAGAGACAGAGAGTGAGAGAGAGAAAGTGAGAGAGTGAGTGAGAGAGAGAGACATTGAGAGAGAGAGGGACAGAGAGACAGAGACACAGAGAGACAGAGAGAGACAGAGAGAGACAGAATGTGAGAGAGAAACAGAGACAGATACAAACAGACAGACAAACAGACAGATAGACATGGAGGCGTCTGTACGTACGCCTTAGCCAATGTAGCTAACCAGGCCACAACAGATTGTAAATCTCCACTTCGAGGTAGAGACAGCAGTACAGTTTCTCTATGCCATAGATACTGGCATTAAGAACATTCCTCTGGTAACTGTGTTTACCTTGCATTTTCGTGTAAAACAATTAGGCCTAATACCTAAAGTGATGCAAAATCAGTGGTGTATCTCACCGGGAGGGAGTACACGGAGTCCAAGACCATCTCTCTTCGGATTCGTGTGGATTCGATGAGAGGTTTTACGTGTAGCGGCACGGTGGTCTATCGGTAACGCGTTTGGTCAATGATCATGCGGTTGCGGGTTCGACTCCGTGTAACGACCCTGGGCAATTTGTTTGCACACACGTGTCTCTGTCACCAAGCAGTAGAATTTGGAGCCGGCGTAAGCTGAGAAGTCAACGGCAAGTCCTGCTATGCACTGGCCCCATGTCCAGGACCTTGGGATTCGTCCATTGTCGGCTCAAGGGCCAAGGAAAGGAGATGAGCGTCTCCTCTACTGACTGCTTCTCACTTGTGGGATATGGGATACTTTACTTTTACTTTACCTCCTGGTATAGTGACTCGAGACTTTGCTCTGTGGTTGGATAGGTTATTATTATTATTTCTGCATTTATTAGGCGCCACTTCCTTCTTCCACTTCCTCTCCATCTTCCTCTTCCTCTTCTTTCTCTTCCTCTTCGTCTTTCTCTTCTTGTTCTTGTTCTTCTTGTTCTTGTTCTTCTTGTTCTTGTTCTTCTTGTTCTTGTTCTTCTTGTTCTTGTTCTTCTTGTTCTTGTTCTTCTTGTTCTTCTTGTTCTTGTTCTTCTTGTTCTTGTTCTTCTTGTTCTTGTTCTTCTTGTTCTTGTTCTTCTTGTTCTTCTTTTCTTGTTCTTGTTCCTGTTCTTCTTCTTCTTATTATTATTCTTTTTCCTCCTCCTCCTCCTCCACTTCTTCTTCTTCTTCTTCTTCTTCTTCTTCTTCTTCTTCTTCTTCTTCTTCCACTTGGAAAGAACACATAAATACCATATCTAAAAAAATATCAAAAAATATTGGTATTATCTCTCGTATCCGCCACAAATTACCCCAAAATATATTATTGAACCTATATTACTCCTTAATATATCCATATATCTCGTATTGCAACATTGTTTGGGCTTCCACATATCATACTCGCCTGTCTAATCTTAGAACCCTACAGAAACGCATCATCAGAATTATATTTAATCTACCCTTCAGAACCAGCACTCGATTGTCCTTTCATAGTCAAGGAATATTACCTTTTGATTGTATTAATAAATTGCAAATAGGTTTATTTATGTTTAAACTAAAAAATAATCTATTACCTGTGGACTTCTACCAATACTTTTGTATGAATTCAGATGTGCATGGTCACTATACACGATCATCTCATATGTATCATAAACATTCTGTTCACACTACTAATAGGCAGTTTAGTATTATAATATGTGGACCGTCATTCTGGAATTCTCTGCCAACTGTTATTACTAGCTTGCCAACATTATACCAGTTTAAAACAAATCTAAAATCTCATATACTCAATGCACGTAGTTAAGTATTTTTTTGGTGCTTAGTTAAGTGTTTTTTTGTTTTGTTTAGGTTTATGCAATGACATTGATTATAATAATTACTTATATTTTAGATTATTAATTGTTTTACTCAGTATTTTACTGTCACCTTTTTTGTAATCCATGATGTAAATAGGTGACCTTAGTAGCGGAACTGTTTGTTCCTTTTAGGTCAGCCCATTGGCACCACTGTATGTGACAGACTTTAATTGTGCTTGTTAATTATTTTTTGGTTGTCAATAAAAAATATCTCTCTCTCTCTCTCTCTCTCTCTTCCTCTTCTTCGTCCTCTTTCTTTTGCTCTTTGTCTTCCTCTTCTTCTTCCTCCTCCTCCTCCTCCTCCTCCTCCTCCTCATCCTCCACTTCCTCTTCTTCTTCTTCCACTTCCTCTTCTTCTTCCTGTTTCTCATCCTGTAATTCGTAATCGTCATCGTCTTACTCTTCGTCATCATTCTTAATACCTGAGCTCAACATCACGAACACATCTAAAGAGGCTGCAACTGAGACGCTGATGCTGCTGCTGCTGCAACAGTTGTTCCAGCTATTACAAGAGTAGATTAATGTGTGGATACAGCGCCAGGGAGTAGAGCAGAGACGGTTGGATGGATGGTTTGATGAACGGCGCTGAGTGTCTTTATGTCCGTCTGATTCTCTGTGTGTTTGTCCACAGTTGGCTTTGTATTTAGTGCCCATAAGAACCTCAAAAATCGCACTTACTATCTGTGTTTTTGTCAGTCAGTCAGTCAGTCAGTCTGTATGTCTGTCTGTCTGTTTGTCTGTCTGTCCTTCTGTCTGTCTGTCTGTCTGTCTATCGGTCTGTCTGTCTGTCTCTCTGTGTCTGTCTGTCCTTATGTCTGTCTGTCTGTGTCTGTCTGTCTGTGTCTGTCTGTCTGTTTGTCTCTGGAGAGAAACCAACCTCCGTCTGTCTGGGTGTGTGTGCCTACCTGTGTATGTCTGTTAATTGCGTCATTTGATGGTAGTTTCTCCCGATGGCGCAGATGACTACTTTCATTCAACACGCTTCCATCAATTCTCGTGTTTTGTACTTCCATCTCCTTTAGGCCCCTTGCGACCCACTCCTTTCAACCACTGGCGCATTATTTCACTGCCATCATCGACGTCACATCTTCTTTGTTGCCGTTGCTCGTTAACAAAATTTTTATTATATATAACTTACTAGTTTTTAAGCAATTTACCTGGTAAATGGCTTGAAGCGTTAAATTGTGCAATTAATTAATGTCGCCATCTTGCGAGTAGTTGGTTGTGCGCCATCTGGCGAATGTTGCGCCAGACAAAAACGGAAAACGATAATTGGGTTTGCCGGTTTGTGATGGACTTTAAACGCGTGATTTCTTGCGATAATTACCGAAGACCCTTTTGTTGACCCTAATAAGACAACAATTAGCATTATTTGAAGTGAAGCGGTGTTTGATAAAGAGTCAGGATTGCCGTATGTTGTGATTTTCAGTTTGGAGCGGTTGTTTTTACACGTCGAGGAATACTCCCTCTGCGCTGTTTGGGATGTATGGTTGTCGTTCAGGTTAGACCTTCTGACATTTGACCCTTAAATGAAGTTGGAGTTTTAATTTATGTAGCGCCATTTGTAAATCGCAGAGAAATCGAGCACTGTTACCTGCTTGTCTGAAATTGAACCAATCGTTTTGAATTAGGCGAAGTTTTATTACGATATGGTTACGCCCACTTTGATATTTTTTTCTTTTTAAATAAAACTTTAACGCCAAACTCGAGTGGAAGAGCGGAAAAATAAAGAAACGTTGTCTTTGTGTTTTATGGATTTGTATTTTATATATTGTGTGGAATTTTGTTGTGTTGTTATCCCTGAATTACGGGCATTGGGATCCTAGAGTTTGTCATGTGACTAGGTTGCAAAGAAGGAATCATTCCCCGCACTCTGAGAATTTCCCTCCTGTTGGGTTTCCCAGTTGCCATCCCATCCTCATGGGCTGTCCCTTCACCGCAAATAACAAGTGACACTTTTACTTTTAAATTTGCTACTTTAAGACCTACAAGATCAACCCAAAAGTGAAATAAGTTTTGTTCCAGTTTGCTGGGTTTCACGAAGAGTCACTAGTTTTTCTTGCTGTATTGGACTTAGAACCCAAGACCAGCATAAATTGTATAATGTTTGCTAACAGCAGGCACTAATGTCACAAGAATGTTCATATTTTGGAATAAATTGTCTGACATCTAGTGCATTTAGTGTTGTCTATAAATTGCTAGAAAATTCTTCTGTAATGTCTGCCTATGGACAGCAGTTAACCAGTATGTTACAAAAATATTTCTTCCACTTCCCCTTGTCTCACTTTCTGGTTCAATTCCAACCACCATCCATCATAGCCGTCTGACTGTCTGCCTGCCTAACTCGTGGATTTTGACCTGGAACTGAACCCTTTGTGCCTATCGATTTAGTTTGACTGAGCGCCTCAGAATAAGATGGTCCCTGCAACTTAGCTTTCATTGGGCGCTGTAGAAATCTTGAGATTACGATTACGAAAATGTGAAATTATATTAATGTAATTTCCAATTGATTTGGATTTATTTACCTTTCAAATTTTGTCAGTTTGTTGTGTGTTTTTTTTGTGGCTAAAGTGGCAAAACGTGAAGTGAGAATTGTTCTTTCATCCAAATCGGTCATGTTTTGTTCGTGAAGGCATTTTGCATATTTCAAGTTGAGGTGCAAGATGTCTAATGACGTTGGCGCCACTCCGCTCGTTGTAGCAAAAGGTGAGCACTCAGAGTTTCTGATGGTTTATAATCCTATCAGGTTATGATGCAACGATGGTCTTTGCAGAGGGCATAGTAAGCATAATAATAATGATAATGATAATAATAATGATAGTGATAATAATAATAATGATCATGATAGTGATGGTGATGGTGATAGCGATAGTGATGATAGTGCTATGTATTTAGTGCCCATAAGAACCTCAAAAATCGCATTTACTATTTGTGTTTTTGTCAGTCAGTCAGTCTGTCTGTCTGTCTGTATGTCTGTCTGTCTGTCTGTCTGTCCTTCTGTCTGTCTGTCTATCTGTCTGTCTGTCTGTGTATGTCTATGTGTTTGTCTGTCTGTCCTTCTGTCTGTCCTTCTGTCTGTCTGTTTGTCTGTCTGTCCTTCTGTCTGTCTGTCTGTCTGTCTGTCTGTCTGTCTATCTGTGGAGAGAAACCAACCTCCGTCTGTCTGGCTGTGTGTGCCTACCTGTGTATGTGTCTGTTAATTGCGTCATTTGACGCAATTAACACTATAGTGATCACTATCATGATTACTATAGTGATAGTAATGATAATGATAATGATAGATAATAATGATAATCATAATAATATATTATAATAATATATAATGATAATAGTAATAATAATAATAATAACAATTTCACTTCTTGCTTCACACGACTTCATCCCCTTAGCTTTTGAAAGCCTTGGCCCCATAAACTTCAGCGGCCTAACTTTCATTTCTCATTTGGGACGTAGTCTAACTCGCATTTCCAGAGATGCGAGAGAATCCTGCTATCTTTTTCAGCGTCTTTCAATAATAATTCAACGCTTCAATGCTGTCGCTTTTTGCAGTATCTTCTCTCTGCCAGAGCCAGAGGAGGAGACATATCTGCTCCAGATGATCATAAATGTCTCCGGACAAATTTTTTTATCACCTGAGGGATCATATTTAGCTTGGGTAAAAAATAATAATAAAATAATAATAATATCATTATAATAATAGCTGTTGGAGTTCATTAAGAATAGAGAGTTCTTCTTTAAGGAAACGAGTCATTTCTTTATGATACAAGTTCTGTTACAACGCTGTTGGGAACGTGGATCAAAAATATAGTTCAGCTGTAGAAAATGACCTGATTCTAATACAGCTTTGTTAATATAAGGCGTTTCTTGATATGTCTTCCCAAGACAGCGTTTTAAAGGAGTTTATTGTAATTAAAAAACGGATAGGATGTCATGTCGAACGGGCTGTGACATGATCAGACTGTTTGCTGTGACGCGATCGGACGGCTTATGTGCTTAGCCAAACATTATCTTAATAACTGAAATCCTTGTTTGTTTGGTAATCCCTTGCTTTGCTGCTTCCTCTTAGGATGTTATGATGAACTAGAAATAGGTAGGTTATTAATAATATCAATAATAATAATAATTATTATTATCTATTGTTTACAATCTAACATTTAATGCTATTGCCTTCCATGGTACATTTGCTCTGTGAGATCTTGACAATTTGTAGCCGTCCCAGAATTTTTTCACTCTTTGGAGAATTTTTTACTTCCTGAGGGATCATGTATAATAATAATAATGATAATGATAGTGATTGTAATAGCAATAGCAATAGCAATAATAAAAATAATATTCATAATCATAATAATCATAATAATCATAATAATGACTGTGACAGTAGCAATAATAACAACAACAGTTGCCTTTACTGTTACTTTTGCTCATGTCATTCTCCGGAGAATTCTTAATTCCTGAAGGATAATACATACCTTGGGTAAAATAATAATAATATTATTAATAAATATGAAATTAGCGATCCAGAGCTTCAACAGAATTTGTTCTGCACGGTACTTTCATCGAACTGGATATCGGGTATAATAGTTTGGGTTAGAAAACTATTAATAATAGTAATAGAAATAGTAATAGTAATAATAATAATAATAACAATAATAATGGTAATAAAAAATGAGCATAATTCCACACTTTGACCTATATCTTTCAGTCTACTGATATTTATTAAGAATTCTTTCTAATTTTATTAGTTATTCATTTTTATTACTGGTCTGTTGTTTACTTCTGTGCTTGAATTGATGTATTTATTTGCATGTAAGCAAATATTATGGACCTCTGTTGTATGTATTATTTTATAAATTAATACAATTCATTTAATAAATTCCTTTTCCTGAATAACGTACAGACATAGGATATTTGTTTCTCTTGCCTTTGATTAAATTATTTGAGCTTTAATAATACCCTTTCTGTAAATTATATATGCTTCCATATTTCTGGGACGATCTCTTGATACATACAATACAGATTATTTTGTCAGTATTTGCCAGCTTATTACTGTCTGTAATATTCTGTGCATAATTTCTGTATGGTTTCGTATTCCGGAAATAATCTCTCTTGACCATTTCTGACTTTTGCCATTCAGTGGAGCGGAGCATAACATTTGCAACTTACCCGGAGCTGGACCTTCTTAGTCTGTGTAACAGCTTTGTACGCAGGATTATTGAGAGGCTCTTGACTGGCGCTAGATAAAAGAACCAAGGCTACATTACAGACACGAGTGAAAGTGATGTCTAGTTCCAGCAGAGAACGATGTATGTCATTAGATCATGGTGGATGATGTTCTTTTGGCTTAGACACTGCTCAAGTTTATACAAACACGTGTACACTGACTCCTACTTTTTCCTTTCCTTACCTTTGCATTCTTTACCTTTGCTTCTGCTTACCTACCATATCATTACTTTTACTTGCCTTATATTGCCTTTGCATACATTATCTTTGCCTTACCATTCCTTACCTTTGCATACATTACCTTTGCCTCTGCATACCTTACCTTGCCTAGGTGTGTCGTTTTTTTACCTTACATTTACTTTGCTTGCCTTACCTTACCCTGGCATACCGTACCTTACCCTGGCATACATTACCTTGACCTTTGCACGCCTTACATTACCTGGGTATGTCGTTGTATACCTTACATTTATCTTGCTTGTCTTACCTTACTGTTGTTTACTTTACCTGTACCTTTATTTATTAATATTATTACATTTATTATTTTACCCAAGGTATGTATGATCCTTTGCATGTCTTATCTTTACCTTACGTTAGCATATTTTACCTTATCATTACCTTTGTATACGTTACTAGGCTGTAATTAGCTTACCTTAGCTTACCTTTACGTACAGATGTGTTGATGTTGTGCAGGTGAGAAGGAGACGAAGGCGCCTTCTTCTAAGACAGGTGGTCAGCTGAAGGCCCTGTCGGCTCAGCTACAGAGCACGGCTGTCGACACCCGGAGAGCATCTGTCCATAGCATCCACTCCATTGCCTCCAGCCTCCAGTCCGTCTTCTTTCCGTGTCAACCACACAATCCTGGTAAGCTCCAGCTTCTCCGTAAACATCTGTACAATTCCTCACTCAGTCGATGGGCATATGGCGTGTTAACAGATGCATTAGTTACTTGCTCACTTACTCACGTACATACTTACTTGCTTACTTGCTTGCTTACTTACTTACTTATTGTAGCCTTCTTGACACTTTCGTGTAGTAGGTGTAATCGTAGTTGTAAATGCATGTTTCTATAGTGCTGCTTCAGAAAACTTATCATAGATGCTTTGACCTTACAGCACAAGAAAGGGATTGATTAGAATGGTGTGTGGGTGGGTGTATAGGTGTGTGTGTGTATATAGGTGTGTGTGTGTTTATGTGTGTGTGTGTTTGTGTGTGTGTGTGTGTGTTTGTGTGTGTTTGTGTGTGTGTGTTTATGTGTGTGTGTGTGTGGGTGTGTGTGTGTTTGTGTGTCTGTAAGTATTGTTTCTGTCATATCAGGGCAGTATGTCAAAAATCTATCTTATAGTTCACAAAGTACTACTTTAAAATTAGCCAACCTCTCAACATTCGATCCTCATACTAAAAACCCCTCATACTAAAAGATTTTGCACTCGATCAGTGGACATTTTGCCTCTAGGGTAGGGTATGCCCCATACCCTAGAAGTGTTGGGGTGGCGGTGGCTGGTCCAAAGCCTTGGACTTCCCTGCCCAGTTCTGTCCATTCCGTCAGTTCTTTTATGTCAATTAGGTCTGAACTAAAGACTCGTTACTTTCTACTTGCTTACCCACCGTATCCTTGCTTTTGGTTTCTCTGTCCTGTCGGAATTCGAGACGGTTTCTTCAGCTGATTATGATTTTGATTATGATTTTATGTGAAAGGCATTGACTGGTGCCTTGGGCATTATTATAACGGCGCTATAGAAGACATTAGATTAGATGTTTTAGGTATTATGATAACGGCGCTATAGAAGTCTTCAGATTAGGTGTCTTGGGTATTATGATAACGGCGCTATAGAAGTCTTCAGATTAGGTGTCTTGGGTATTATGATAACGGCGCTATAGAAGTCTTCAGATTAGGTGTCTTGGGTATTATGATAACGGCGCTATAGAAGTCTTCAGATTAGGTGTCTTGGGTATTATGATAACGGCGCTATAGAAGTCTTCAGATTAGGTGTCTTGGGTATTATGATAACGGCGCTATAGAAGTCTTCAGATTAGGTGTCTTGGGTATTATGATAACGGCGCTATAGAAGTCTTCAGATTAGGTGTCTTGGGTATTATGATAACGGCGCTATAGAAGTCTTCAGATTAGGTGTCTTGGGTATTATGATAACGGCGCTATAGAAGTCTTCAGATTAGGTGTCTTGGGTATTATGATAACGGCGCTATAGAAGTCTTCAGATTAGGTGTCTTGGGTATTATGATAACGGCGCTATAGAAGTCTTCAGATTAGGTGTCTTGGGTATTATGATAACGGCGCTATAGAAGTCTTTGGATTAGATGTCTTGGGTATTATGATAACGGCGCTATAGAAGTCTTCAGATTAGGTGTCTTGGGTATTATGATAACGGCGCTATAGAAGTCTTTGGATTAGATGTCTTGGGTATTATGATAACGGCGCTATAGAAGTCTTCAGATTAGGTGTCTTGGGTATTATGATAACGGCGCTATAGAAGTCTTCAGATTAGGTGTCTTGGGTATTATGATAACGGCGCTATAGAAGTCTTCAGATTAGGTGTCTTGGGTATTATGATAACGGCGCTATAGAAGTCTTTGGATTAGATGTCTTGGGTATTATGATAACGGCGCTATAGAAGTCTTCAGATTAGGTGTCTTGGGTATTATGATAACGGCGCTATAGAAGTCTTTGGATTAGATGTCTTGGGTATTATGATAACGGCGCTATAGAAGTCTTTGGATTAGATGTCTTGGGTATTATGATAACGGCGCTATAGAAGTCTTCAGAGTAGGTGTCTTGGGTATTATGATAACGGCGCTATAGAAGTCTTCAGATTAGGTGTCTTGGGTATTATGATAACGGCGCTATAGAAGTCTTCAGATTAGGTGTCTTGGGTATTATGATAACGGCGCTATAGAAGTCTTCAGATTAGGTGTCTTGGGTATTATGATAACGGCGCTATAGAAGTCTTCAGATTAGGTGTCTTGGGTATTATGATAACGGCGCTATAGAAGTATTCAGATTAGGTGTCTTGGGTATTATGATAACGGCGCTATAGAAGTCTTCAGATTAGGTGTCTTGGGTATTATGATAACGGCGCTATAGAAGTCTTCAGATTAGGTGTCTTGGGTATTATGATAACGGCGCTATAGAAGTCTTCAGATTAGGTGTCTTGGGTATTATGATAACGGCGCTATAGAAGTCTTCAGATTAGGTGTCTTGGGTATTATGATAACGGCGCTATAGAAGTCTTCAGATTAGGTGTCTTGGGTATTATGATAACGGCGCTATAGAAGTCTTCAGATTAGAAGTCTTCAGATGTCTTGGGTATTATGATAATGGCGCTATAGAAGTCTTCAGATTAGATTAGTCTTTCTGTCTACTAAGAAGTCGGCGCTATAGAAGTCTTTGGATTAGGTGTCTTGGGTATTATGATAACGGCGCTATAGAAGTCATTAGATTAGATGTTTTAGGTATTGTGATAACGGCGCTATAGAAGTCTTCAGAGTAGGTGTCTTGGGTATTATGATAACGGCGCTATAGAAGTCATTAGATTAGATGTTTTAGGTATTGTGATAACGGCGCTATAGAAGTCTTTGGATTAGATGTCTTGGGTATTATGATAACGGCGCTATAGAAGTCTTCAGATTAGGTGTCTTGGGTATTATGATAACGGCGCTATAGAAGTCTTTGGATTAGATGTCTTGGGTATTATGATAACGGCGCTATAGAAGTCTTCAGATTAGGTGTCTTGGGTATTATGATAACGGCGCTATAGAAGTCTTTGGATTAGGTGTCTTGGGTATTATGATAACGGCGCTATAGAAGTCTTCAGATTAGGTGTCTTGGGTATTATGATAACGGCGCTATAGAAGTCATTAGATTAGATGTTTTAGGTATTGTGATAACGGCGCTATAGAAGTCTTCAGAGTAGGTGTCTTGGGTATTATGATAACGGCGCTATAGAAGTCTTCAGATTAGGTGTCTTGGGTATTATGATAACGGCGCTATAGAAGTCTTTGGATTAGGTGTCTTGGGTATTATGATAACGGCGCTATAGAAGTCTTCAGATTAGGTGTCTTGGGTATTATGATAACGGCGCTATAGAAGTCTTTGGATTAGATGTCTTGGGTATTATGATAACGGCGCTATAGAAGTCTTCAGATTAGGTGTCTTGGGTATTATGATAACGGCGCTATAGAAGTCTTCAGATTAGGTGTCTTGGGTATTATGATAACGGCGCTATAGAAGTCTTCAGATTAGGTGTCTTGGGTATTATGATAACGGCGCTATAGAAGTCTTTGGATTAGGTGTCTTGGGTATTATGATAACGGCGCTATAGAAGTCTTTGGATTAGATGTCTTGGGTATTATGATAACGGCGCTATAGAAGTCTTCAGATTAGGTGTCTTGGGTATTATGATAACGGCGCTATAGAAGTCTTCAGATTAGGTGTCTTGGGTATTATGATAACGGCGCTATAGAAGTCTTCAGATTAGGTGTCTTGGGTATTATGATAACGGCGCTATAGAAGTCTTTGGATTAGGTGTCTTGGGTATTATGATAACGGCGCTATAGAAGTCTTCAGATTAGGTGTCTTGGGTATTATGATAACGGCGCTATAGAAGTCTTTGGATTAGATGTCTTGGGTATTATGATAACGGCGCTATAGAAGTCTTCAGATTAGGTGTCTTGGGTATTATGATAACGGCGCTATAGAAGTCTTTGGATTAGGTGTCTTGGGTATTATGATAACGGCGCTATAGAAGTCTTCAGATTAGGTGTCTTGGGTATTATGATAACGGCGCTATAGAAGTCTTTGGATTAGGTGTCTTGGGTATTATGATAACGGCGCTATAGAAGTCATTAGATTAGATGTTTTAGGTATTGTGATAACGGCGCTATAGAAGTCTTCAGAGTAGGTGTCTTGGGTATTATGATAACGGCGCTATAGAAGTCTTCAGATTAGGTGTCTTGGGTATTATGATAACGGCGCTATAGAAGTCTTTGGATTAGGTGTCTTGGGTATTATGATAACGGCGCTATAGAAGTCTTTGGATTAGATGTCTTGGGTATTATGATAACGGCGCTATAGAAGTCTTCAGATTAGGTGTCTTGGGTATTATGATAACGGCGCTATAGAAGTCTTCAGATTAGGTGTCTTGGGTATTATGATAACGGCGCTATAGAAGTCTTCAGATTAGGTGTCTTGGGTATTATGATAACGGCGCTATAGAAGTCTTTGGATTAGGTGTCTTGGGTATTATGATAACGGCGCTATAGAAGTCTTCAGATTAGGTGTCTTGGGTATTATGATAACGGCGCTATAGAAGTCTTTGGATTAGATGTCTTGGGTATTATGATAACGGCGCTATAGAAGTCTTCAGATTAGGTGTCTTGGGTATTATGATAACGGCGCTATAGAAGTCTTCAGATTAGGTGTCTTGGGTATTATGATAACGGCGCTATAGAAGTCTTCAGATTAGGTGTCTTGGGTATTATGATAACGGCGCTATAGAAGTCTTTGGATTAGGTGTCTTGGGTATTATGATAACGGCGCTATAGAAGTCATTAGATTAGATGTTTTAGGTATTGTGATAACGGCGCTATAGAAGTCTTCAGAGTAGGTGTCTTGGGTATTATGATAACGGCGCTATAGAAGTCTTCAGATTAGGTGTCTTGGGTATTATGATAACGGCGCTATAGAAGTCTTTGGATTAGGTGTCTTGGGTATTATGATAACGGCGCTATAGAAGTCTTCAGAGTAGGTGTCTTGGGTATTATGATAACGGCGCTATGGAAGTCATTAGATTAGATTAGTCTTTCTGTCTACTGTTTTGTATGTTTCTTTCTGTCAGTCTTTGTATTTCTTTGGGTTCTAGGGTAATAATCCCTGGCCAACAACCCTTCAGGAAAATACCCCCCCCCCCCCCTATTTAAAACACTGTGAACACCCTGGCAAATAATATCCAGAGTTAACCAGAAATCAAATAAAAAAATCTTACCACTTTTTATTTCTTCTAAATATAATTTATCTGTAACCCATAACCTATAACCCATTTTCCCATAACCCCCAGCCAATTACCTCTGACCAATAACCCCTAGGAAAATAACCCCAGTTAAAACCCCCATGGCAAATAAACCCCAGAATTAACTTGAAAGCAAATGAAGAAAATCTCACAACTTTTAATTTCTTCTAGACACGATTTTCTAATCACAAAAGACTTGATTGCGAAATTTATCGTCCACTAATTAGTTGTCGTCATCATAAAAAACCTAATATCATATTTAGATGTTGTGATAAAATCCCACCAATGGGGCTTCATAAAACTAATTTTTGTGTAAATATTGAAGGAGCACTAAACAATTTACTCATTGTTATTAAAGCTGCTTTTGTGTTCTGCTAATATTACGAAGTATAGTATTGACTTAATGCTTTATGAGTAAGACCTTCCTTTGATCTGTTTTCACATTTAGATAGGCTTCGGATAGACCTAAATGTAGTAGAATTTTGGCTGTTATTGACCGGGGAGTGGGGTATATAACCATAGGGGTTGTTGGCCAGAGGGTTATAGGCAGGGGAGAGTTATTGGCCTGATACCCTTTCTTTGTCTCCATGAGTCTCTGGGTCGATCCGTCTCTGTCTTTCTATGTCTATTTGCATTGCTCTCTCTGTCTGTCTGTCTGTCTGTGTATCTGTCTGTCGGCCTGTGTGTCTGTCTGTGTATCTGTCTGTGTGCCTGTCTATCTGTCAACCCATGTTGCATAGAGGCCTTCCTTTTTTATGGTTCTAAGTTGTACATGGGTTGATCCTTAAACCTCATGGGGCACCTGTTTGCAGAAAATGCATTGTCACAGCTAATGAATACGGAATACAGTAAGGGTTTTATAGCTCATTTTATGCACGCATTTGTTAGTCCATCAACTGCCGAAGCACATATTGTCTAGGGACCTTGTTCTTTATGCTTCAGATGTGTTTCAAATAAGTAAAATTTTGTCTGATCTTTCCATAAGAATTCTGAATATTTACTTAACGTAAATTGATTCATTTCAAGCACATATGCATATGTATCAGAGCGCATTTAATAGAAAGAGATTTGCTCTTTGAACTTCAAAAGTTTTAGAATGAAAACCAGAACTTACTAACCATTGCTAATTATTACTAACCATTGGTAATTCTTACTAACCACTGCTAATTCTTACTAACAACTGCTAATTCTTACTAACCACTGCTAATTCTTACTAACCATTGCTAATTCTCACTAACCACTGCTATTGCCAATTCTTACCTGCTAATTCTCACTCTGCTAATTCTCACTAACCACTGCTAATTCTCACTAACCACTGCTAATTCTTACTAACCACTGCTAATTCTTACTAACCACTGCTAATTCTTACTAACCATTGCTAATTGTTACTGATATATTGTTGATTTTCCTTTGTTTGTGTTCCAAGAAAAGCCAGGTGAGTGGGTGGGTGACGTGGGAGGGTATGTGGGTGTATTAGTGCCATTAGCTGATCTTGTTTATGACCCCTTGTTGCCAGACCAACCAACACTTAGAGGACTTCCGGTAGCATTTTGTCCACCTGCCATTCAAACTCTCGAGACTGCCATTCTTAATTGTGCTGTGGTCTGTGGTTGAAAGCAAATGATTGGCTCTGTACAGATTCCTGTTTAAACTCCACAGCAGAACTTAGCACCAAGAAGAAAATGACTGCTAAACATTGTGCTCATATGGCTTCTGAAAAGCACTAAACAAATATCAAGATACACGTACAAATACACGCATACTGTAAGTACATAAATGCATATATACTCATGTACATACATGTCTGTACATGCATACATACATATATACATACATACATACATACATATGTACATACGTACATACATACGTACATACATACATACGTACATACATACATACATACATACATACATATATGAATGCATACATGCATACTTACATACATATATACTTGCATACATATGTATGTACTTACATATGTATGTATGTGTATATGTACATACGTATGTATACCTGCACATGTACTCATGAGAAACAACTGAAAAAGATTCATTAACAGATTGAACAAAGAATGAAACGTGGCAGGGCAGTCAATAAAACATTCAAAAAATAAATATTCATTGGTTTTTATTTTTAAAGCAGAAAAACTAATCATAAACGAATCTGAGCCTGGGTTTAGAGCTGAGATGATCACGTTGCAAGTACAATTAATTAGATTCACGGTACTTAAGTCTGTGACCCACTTTGAATGAATAGAACACGTTGCAATTACAATTAATTAAATTCATGTCTGTGACCCACTTTGAATGAATAGAATTCTAATGAAGTCCTCCACAAGTGTTCTGCCGAATTAATGCGAGCCCTTACACTTGAATCTATCTCAATGATTTGAGTGCTGAATACAGTATTTGTAGTTTCTTAAGTCATCTTAAGCTCATATCTTAAGTCATCTTAAGCATTATGCAATTCATTTAAAACCTGTCATGGTTGGGGTGGTAGTTACGATGGTTCCTGACAGATGGTGTGATAATACAGCTGATTAATTTGGCTATTTGGTGTAACAAATACTGCACTTGAACAATGGACAATTGTTGTGCATTTTGCCAGGACAATGTTGGAATGAACCAAGGCTTTGGAATTCACTGCTCCGTTCTCTGTTTCGTTTGTGAGAGTTAATACCGTTCAGTTACACAGTCAAGACTCAGCTATGTCTGCTTGCATACCCACGTATGTGTGTATATATGTGTATGTATGTATGTATATATGTGTGTGTATGTATGTATGTATGTATGTATGTATGTATGTATGTATGTATGTGTATGTATGTATGTATACATGTATGTATGTATGCATGTGTGTATATATGTATGTATGTGTATGTATATATGTATATATGTATGTATATATGTATGCGTGAGTGTATATATGTATGTATGTGTATCTATGTATGTGTGTGTATGTATGTGTGTATGTATGTATGTATGTGTGTATGTATGTATGCTGTGTGTATATATATGTATGTATGTATATATGTATGTATGTATATATATATGTATGTGTATGTATGTATATATGTATGTTTATATGTATGCATGTGTGTATATATGTATGTATGTGTATATATGTATGTATGTGTATCTATGTATGTGTGTATGTATGTATGTGTGTATGTATGTTTGTGTTTATGCATGTATGTGGGCATTTAATTAGCGCTTTTAAAAGCGTCTGAGAAACGTGTTTTCAAAGGAAGAGATCTTTCAAATGGACATGTGAATCTTAGAGATGTATGTCTTGTGTTCTCTTCCGAACCAGCTGCAGCCAGAGACCCCATTGAACCAGTGGCTGTGTTTACAGATCCAAATGCCAGCCATGGATCCATAATACATTCACAAAATGATGATTGAATTGACTCTTCCTGCAGCGGACAATGCGATTTCATCAAACCCACTCTTCCTGTTCTTGTTACAGTTATGTCTGCTAAAAGGAGTCACTTGTGTGGCCAGAACACATAACCTGTCTGGTTTTTAAAGTGTAATCAAACTTGTCTTGTCTTTTCTTGTCTTCAGCCGTCCTCGAGCCGAGGATTGGCTGTACCAAAGACAATTTTGTGGCATCTGCTTCTGTTCCTTTATCTCCTTCAATTATTGGTTGAACGATGACTCAGTCCGTGACGTGATGTTATCGATCCATGTCATCTTGGATCTTCCCCAAGATCAGGATCCAGGAATTGTGCCTTCGATCATCTCTTTCTCTAAGCAGTCTCCACTGTTTCGTAGCACTTGCCCAAAGTATGAAAGTTGTCCACTGCCAAACATTTCTGTCTAATTACTTCTAAAGGCTGGTTGCTACAGTAAGTGTGCTTTGTTACTAGACTCTTGATGTTGAAGATTGCTTTGGCTGCATTATTGCTCAGTTTTTCAGACATTATGAGTTTTGTCTAATTACCAAAGGCCACAGTCATGTCTGGCTACAGGACACATTGACTGTGATCTATAACCAGACATTTGTGAATAAGAGTTTACTGGTTACTTTGGTGCCTGCTGTTCCAGCCATTAGTTTTAAGAGCTTAGGGTATAGTAAGTGTGCTGCATTGCCAGACAATTATGTCTGTGAGTATTCTGACCACTGTATGTTTGTGGCTGTGCATCTTCCTTCATTTATTAGCTTGGGTTTTGTATTTAATCGTTTGTGTGTTTACCCGTTCCTACCATTCCTCACTCAGCCGATGGACATATGGCATGTTAACAAATGCATTACTTACTTACTTACCTACCTACTTGCTTGCTTACTTACGTACCACTTTAGTGTCTGCTTTTCACAGACATTAATTTTTTTGTACTGGATTGCCGATACAGTTCTAAACACGCATGTGAATCGCGTCAGGGATGATCCAGTCTGATGGTTTTGGAAAACAGACGGGAGTTGGTAATGCATTTGGATCGTAACGATGATTGATTGATTGGTGGGGTTTGACTCCTGGTTCTCCCTGATTGATGGTACGTGTTGCAACGTAAGCGATAAGTCGTCACCTGCCTAGAATGTTGATACGAGAGCTTAATTGGGTTTGATTTCAGTAGGGATGGATTATCAGCATATGCCGTCAGCTGGTGTGCTTGGCCTGGCTATGAGTCATGTTTGATTTATAAGCTGTTATTTTACTTTCGAGTGTTGTATAGACGGCTGTGACTAGAGCTAGAGAGAGATAGCCCAGAAGGTTTAGACTCGAGTCTTGTGAGTAAATTGAATGGCCTTCAGGTCTATTTGGTGTTTTTCTGTCCATTGAAGATCTTAAGTAGGTCGTGTTTGATAGTTTAGTCATCGTTTTGGCTGGCTGTAGTCATATCTGGGCTGGTTTTATGTGTTGAAAGTCCAACTAAATCCTCAGAGTGTTGGAAGTTTGACTTGGTTTTTGCAGATGGTAGTGGTTTATCGGGGTCCTTTTCAGGGGGTTGCTAGTTTAAATGAGGTCCTTTTAAGAGTGTTACTAGCTTAATTTTAAACTTGGTCCTTTTAAGAGTCTTATTAGCTTAAACTAGATCCTTTTAAGAGTGTTACTAGTCTAAATTAGGTCCTTTTAAGAGTGTTACTAGTTTAAGGTATGGCCTTTTAAGAGTGTTACTAGCATAAACTAGGTCCTTTGAAGAGTTATAGCTTAAACTAGGTCCTTTTAAGAGTGTTACTAGCTTAATTTTAAACTAGGTCCTTTTAAGAGTGTTATTAGCTTAAACTAGATCCTTTTGAGAGTGTTACTAGTTTAAATTAGGTCCTTTTAAGAGTGTTACTCGTTTAATTTTAAACTAGGTCCTTTTAAGAGTGTTATTAGCTTAAACTAGGTCCTTTTAAGAGTGTTACTAGTCTAAATTAGGTCCTTTTAAGAGTGTTACTAGTTTAAACTAGGTCCTTTTAAGAGTGTTACTAGTTTAAACTAGGTCCTTTTAAGAGTGTTACTAGTTTAAACTAGGTCCTTTTAAGAGTGTTACTAGTTTAAACTAGGTCCTTTTAAGAGTATTACTAGTTTAAACTATGGTGTTTTAAGAGTGTTACTAGCATAAACTAGGTCCTTTCAAGAGTTAGAGCTTAAACTAGGTCCTTTTAAGAGTGTTACTAGTTTAAATTAGGTCCTTTTAAGAGCATTACTAGTTTAAACTAGGTCCCTTTAAGAGTGTTACTACCCTGACAAGGTCCATTTATGAATGTTGTAATTGTAATTGTAATCTGACATTTGTAAAGTGCCACTTCAAGAATAAACTCATCAGAGGCGCTCCCAAACTGAACCAGTGAGACCACTGTCAAATAATACAGACTTCAGGCGCTTGTGAAACTGGGGAAAGGACAAACTGAGGAGCTCGAGCCGCAGCTCTGAGTAAGGCGATGTTAGGTGTTTGATTGGGTACCTTTAAGGTTGCTAGTAGTTTAACTGGCTGGGTCCTCTCTTAGGATGTTAATTACCTCACAAGTTCCTCTAAACAGCATTAGTAGTCTATGTAGGACATGTTGGCTTTTTGAACTCTAGGTCCTGTAACAGTGGGAGTAGTCTAACAATAGGTAATTGTTTTAAGGATGTTGCAGTGATGTAATTTTAACTTTGCTAATAGTTCAACTCAGGTTTACCCCTGGAGGAAATCTAGCTGGGTCTTTTTAAGGGTGATAATGGTTTTGATAATTGGATCTGTTTAATGGTAGATTCTTTTAAATGTATTGGTAGTTTAGCTAGGTCTGTTTCTTTGCTTCAGCTGGGTCTTTCAAAGAGGATACTGCTGATTTACTTGTGTCCTTTTAGGGTGTCTGTTGTGTAACCGGGTTCTTATATTCGAAAGAATATCCTGATATTCAAAGTGGTATCTTGATATTCAAACGGGTGTCTTGATATTCAAAGTGGTATCTTGATATTCAAATGGGTGTCTTGATATTCAAAGTGGTATCTTGATATTCAAATGGGTGTCTTGATATTCAAAGTGGTATCTTGATATTCAAAAAGGTATTGTGATTGATATTTAAAGGAGTATTGTGATATTCAAAGAGATATCCTGATATTCAAAGAGGTATCTTGATATTCAAATGAGTATCTTGATATTCAAATTGACATCTTGATATGCAAAGGATATTGGAATATTTAAAGGGGTATCTTGATATGCATAGGGTGCCTTATATTTAAAGGTAGGCACAAACATTTCAAAGGGGTATTTTAATGTCTTGTTGTTTCCGATGGTACTGGCCTGACCTGTTTAAGTGGTCAGCTGGAACGGAATCATGTGATTCGAGATATTGCTATTGCTAGTATTGCAACGAGGACATGTTGAGAGTAACCGCCCGGAACGGAGGGTATGATATTCGTGGTCGCTTGGCTAACTTGGCCACAGCGGAAGTATACGCTTCGTAGGCTTTTTTGTAGGCTTGTATCGCAGGCCTTTGTTATGTCTCAGATGGGACACGGCTCTGAGATTTCGGCTTGTGCTTTGGATCTACTGAGAATTCAGGGTTTAGAAAGAAGGGGGTCTGATAGTCATGCCAGGTGAATGCCTCACCTGTTGAGGGTGGTGTGTCGCTTGTTGTTTAGCTGATGTCGGCTTGAGAGCTTTCTGTGTTAAGTAAGTCAAGAATTTTTATAAGTGAAGTCACTACTTGTGGAATATTATTTCTTATGTTTCGTTATCGTACTTTGCATCGCTGTGACTTTTGTTGATGTAAACTGCTTCAACTTACTCAGCATTATCATACCTTCCATTACTTTACGCAGTGTCACCATACCTTGCATGCCATTACATTGCATTGACATGCATTGAATTACATTACACCATGTTATCATAGCTTGCTTTATACCTAACTTTTACATTATCTTACCACTTTAATGTTTCTCAGCTTAAATCTTCATTTTCATTATCTTATGTTACCTTACTTGTATTATTTTGATAAATGTACCTTACCGTAGTTCTTACTCTATTACATTACCTTGCCATCTGAATTGATATTATTTTACCTTGCGTGCAATGTTTGGGTAAAATTACCTTACGGTACCCCTTTACTCATTGTTACCTTCTGCCTTCTTCTCTGGTCTGAGGAGTGGCAGTGAGCTTGACCCAAACTGAAGCTTATCCAATGATTCAGCTGTTGACAGTGAGCTTGACGCAAACTGAAGCTTATCCAGTGATTCAGCTGTTGACAGTGAGCTTGACCCAAACTGAAGCTTATCCAGTGATTCAGCTGTTGACAGTGAGCTTGACCCAAACTGAAGCTTATCCAGTGATTCAGCTGTTGACAGTGAGCTTGACCCAAACTGAAGCTTATCCAATGATTCAGCTGTTGACAGTGAGCTTGACCCAAGCTGAAGCTTATCCAATGATTCAGCTTTTGACTTGTTTACCAATCCCTAGAGGGCACTTGTGTGTCCACAGGCTTCAGCTTTGGCACTCCTACATTCGGGGTCTGGTTCAGTTTGTCGGTCTGTTTGCCTGTCCGTCTGTCTGTCTGTCTTTCAGCTGATCTGTCTGTCAGTCCGCAGGCGGCTGCTCATTTCAGCCGTGTTTACCATTTTTCCTATTGCCCGTTTTCCAGTGTTTCAGGAAGCACCTGCGCCCTTAAGAAACAGAGCTTAGGGAACATTGATAATAGAAAGACACAGCTTCAGCTGAACTAATTTACTGTATTATGAGATATGATATCATAGGATATGATATGATTGTTTCTGTTATTTTTATTATGATCATTATTGTTATTATTAATAGTATTATTTTATTGTATTGAAATAATTGTATTTTATTGTATCTGATAACTTATATAGCGCTTCTTACAGAACAAACTACTCAGAGGCGCTTCCAGCATGAGAACCCCGGGGAAATAAGAGCGTCTTTAAACAACGAGCTGACTGAGCTCTATCTCCAACAGCGACCCTTGCACGAAACGATAGCGGAAGTTCATTCCAGAGAGATGGGCCAACAACAGCAAAAGCCCTCTGCTGAGCAAGGGAGGACTTAACACGAGGAACAAATAGATCCAGACGATCTAGAAAACGTAATGGACGGGATGAGGTACTAGAGTACTAGAAATAATAATAATAATTATTATTATTTTTATACCCAAGGTACATATGATCCCTCAGGATTAAAAAAATTAGAGGAGCAGTGTGATGGAATTGGCTAGCTTTTGCATATGGTTTTATTATTATTATTATTATTATTATTATTATTATGATTATGATGATGATGATGATTATTATTATTATTTGTATTATTGTTATTATTATTTGTATTATTATTATTATTATTATTATTATTATTATTATTATTATTTGTATTATTATTTGTATTATTATTTTTATTATTATTATTATTATTATTCAGTAGGTGTGTTTCTTTCCTTTAATTGTCTCATGCATTTGCTTAGCTTGATGTCATAAAACGGCGGTTGTCATGCCAACATCGACAATGCCGTCGACATGGTAACGTCCGCTCTTTGCATATAGCCAGGGACGTGAGCAGCTTTTGGGCCGACTAGGGGCAAGATGTGCATCAGGATCACGCGGACTTCGGGGAGCCTCCTCCGCCTGAGAGGGATCACAAGTGTGACTCTGTTGGGAGTGAGTGTCCAAGGCACCCGACGGCGATCAGGAGGAGGAGGAGGTGATGGAGACTTACTGGCTGGTAAGTGTTGATGGGTTAGAGTCGTGGACTGTGCCTAGAGATCACGGGTTCAAATCCCTGGAAGATGTTTCAGATTTCTGCTCGGTTGTGAACTTGGGGATATAATGAGTACGCTGACCGTATACTGGTATACTGTCGGTGGGAAGATCAGGCAGAGAGGGTGAGGAGTGGCCACCAAGCCCTATCAGAAGGAGGTCATCAGGGCCATTTGACCCGGGCCTGACATGGTAAGGGGCCTCGCCTTTATATACTGTTTTTCGTCTTCTTTCAGATAAGAAAGAAATGTTCTTATTCGAATCAAAGATTTGCTATTTATGATTTGGTAACTAGCAGCAAGTCTTTTGCATTCTTTTAATTTATTTTATTATTAATTATTAATATTTATTTATCATTTTTTGTATTATAACTCAGCGTTTTGCAATTGAGTAGGCTTATGATGTGCATGCTTCGAGACGGAGGCCTCATATTTGCCACTTGCCCCGGGCCTCTCTGAGAACCCTTTCTGGTCACCCACACTCATACATCAAGGCCAGGGAAAATGAAGTTCCTAACACTTTGTAGCTGCTTTGCAGGGTTAGCTTAAGGGACTGGAAATCCCACTTTTGAAGAGTCAAGATAAGAAGAAGTCTGGCAGATAAAGTTGTACAACCAAGAGTTCAAGTTCATCTGGTCATGTAGGAAGAATGAAAACCGAATAGGTCTCAGTGCTGAACATGGAAGAGACGAAGGAAAGAGAAACCGAGGAAGACTGCATGGAATGTACTGGATGGAGAGAATGTAAACACCAACATAAACAAGACTTGGATTAAACATAAGAAGTGCTCTGCGTTTGGCAAATGACCGAAATGAATGACGATTATTTGCACACAATGACGCCAAACGACTGAGTGTCAGGAACTGTTGTTGTTGTTGATGATAATGATGATTGATGTTTGATGATGATTGATGATGCTTTGATGATGATGATTGATGATGTTATTATTAATTTATTATTATTATTACGAAAATTTGTAACGCACGCAAAGTCTCACCGAAATGCGAATTGGAGGCGCAGATAGTCAGTCGCCAGGTGAAAGAGTTAGATATCCAGATGTTTGAAAGCCAGTGAGAAATAGTGGTGATGATGATGATGATGGTGACGGTGACGACGACGACGACTACAATGATGATGATGATGATTGTTGTTTGATGATGATTGATGCTTTGATGATAGTGATTGATGATGATGGTGGTGGTGGTGATGATGTTGATGTTGTTGTTGATGTTGACGGTGACAGTGACGACGACAATGATGATGATGATGATGGTGATGGTGATTGTGATGATGATGATGATGGTGATGGTGATTGTGATGATGATGATGGTGATGGTGATTGTGATGATGATGATGGTGATGATGACGATGATGATGATGACGGTTGCGGTGACGACGACGACGACTACGATGATGACAGTGATTGATGATGATGATGTCAGTTTGACCTGTTTAGATTGTGGGCCTGTTTAAAATGTAGATAAGAGCGGGTAGTCTGTTTACGCAGAGCGATCCGTGTTTATGTACTGGACTTTGTCCTCTGTTTACAGGCCATGTTTTTTTTTTGTCTTAGCTAATTGATTGGTTGAATGATTGAAGTGATTTGTGTCTGATTGATTTGAATGGTTTGGTTGCCTGAATTAGCTGAGTTTTGAGTCAGTCTTTGGCATTACAGTCTACAGATGAGGTTTAATTGATTGATTTAATGATTGAATTGATGGGCTTGGTTTGGTTTGTTTAATCCATTGTGTGATTGACTCATTTTGGTAGATTGATTGTGCTCATTGATTTCAGTGTGTGAGATGGATGAATAGTGTGTTTCCTTATGGCCACATGGGTGTCGGCTGTTAGGAAGTTTAGGTTTAATCTTTGCATTGAGAACATTATTGTCTGATTGTTAACACAGTGGTCTATCAGTAACATGTTTGGTTAGTGATCATGCGGTTGCGAGTTCGACTCCGTGTGGTTGAAAGAATGCAGCTGGAGAATGTAGAGAGGTTCACTTATCTTGGAAGTAATATGACATATGACCTAGATTGCAAAAGTGAAATAAAGATACGAATAGCGAGGGGAATAGCAGTGTTGAAAGCAATGGATAAAACTTGGAAGAGCAGAGCAATCAGCATGAAAACAAAACTGGAGGTATTAAAGACATGTGTATTTAGCACCATGATGTATGGATGTGAGACATGGGTCCTGACAAAAGACTCACGACGGAGAGTCTTGGTATTTGAAAGAAAATGTTACAGAAAAATCCTAAGGATCGGATGGACTCAGAAGATTAGGAATGAAGAGGTTTACGAAAGAGTGGCTATAACCGAGAATCTACTGCAGAAGGTTATTCAGCGAAAACTTGGATTGTTTGGACATATCTGTAGAATGAAGGATGACAGAAATATTAAGACTCTGATGTTTGGAATTATGGAAGGTACGAACAAGAGAGGCAGACCACATCGAGAGTGGGTGGATGACATTGAGGAGTGGTGTGGCGCGGACTTGCAGAGACTGGGACATGCGGCTCAAAACAGAATCGAGTGGAGACACATTGTGAAACGGGCATCGGACACCTACGGGCATTGAGCCCACGGTTGTTGATGATGATGATGATGGTTGCGAGTTCGACTCCGTGTAACGACCCTGGGCAAGTTGTTTGCACACACACCGTGCCTCTGTCGCTAAGCAGTAGAATTTGGTACCGGCGTAAGCTGGGAAATAAACGGCAAGTCCTGCGATGCACTGGCCCCATGTCAAGGACCTTGGACCTTGGGATTCGTCCATTGCCGGCTCAAGGGTCTAAGAAAAGGAAATGAGCGCCTCCCCTACGTCTCAATTGTGGGATATAGGATACTTTGCGTTTTATCAGAGAGACAGTATGGCTATAGGCCGCAATGGTTGTTCTCTGGTCTAATCTAATCTAATGACTCCTATAGCGCCGTTATTATAATGCACTGAGCTGAAGTCAGTCAGTGACTTCAAGTGAAACAGAGGCTCTTGTCTGATGCCAGGAGCCTCCTTTAATGTCTGGCTGTAGGCCACAATGGTTGTTCCCTGGTCTAATCTAATGCAATGACTTACACAATACTGTTATCACAATGCAGAAGGTGTCAGTTGTTGGTTACTCAGGTGAAACGGAGCTTCAGTATCTGGATGATGATGACGACGACGATGATGATGATGATATCATGATGATGATGATGATGATGATGATGATGATGATGATGATGATGATGATGATGATGATGATGATGACGATGATGACGATGACGACGACGACGACGATGATGATATGATGATGATGATAGGATGACGATGATGATGATGACGATGATGATATGATGATGATGTGATGATGATGAAGAAGATGATGATGATGATGACGACGACGATGACTATGATGCCAATGAGCCTCATTTAATGTCTGGTTGTAGGCCTCAGTGGTTGGGTTGTGTATGGATGCTGTAGACAGTAGTTTCGTGGCTGAAGAGATGTGGTTAGGATAGGGATGCTTACGATGCTTCTGCTTCCGATGATGCAGTGTGTCACCGTGATTCTGTGTACACATTCGGCTGCTGCTGATGCAGATGCTGTTGTCATGGCAACGTTGCCGGCAAAACCATCAGATATGCTGGCGACCTACTGTCATGGCACGATGCTTGAATGATGGGAATGTAATATCTCCGGAAGGGGTGTAGGAGGATGAGGAAGAATAGCAGAAGGAAAAAGATGAAGAGGAGAAGGAGGAAGAAGAGGAGAATGAGGAAGAGGAGGAGAAGGAAGAAGAGGAAGATGAAGAGGAGAAGAAGGAGGATGAAGAGGAGAAGGAGAAAGAGGAGAAGAAGGAGGAAGAAGAGGAGAAGGAGGAAGAGGAAGATGAAGAGGAGAAGGAGGAAGAGGAAGATGAAGAGGAGAAGGAGAAAAGAGGACGAGGAGGAGGAAAACGAGGAAGAACGAAAGGAAGAAGAGGAGGAGGAGGAAAAAGAGGAGGACAAAGAGGAGGAGTATTGGGAATAGGAGGTTGAAAGAGAAAGTGAAGAGGATCAGACTAGGATGAAGAGAAAGAAGAGGAGAAAGAAAGGGATGAGGACGAGAGGAGGAAGAAGAAGAGAAGGAAAAGATGTGGGAAGAGCAGGAAGAGGAAGAGGAGGAAGTGGAAGAAATGAGGGTAAAGGAGGCAGAGGAAGAGAACGAATAGGAAGAGGAAAAGGAGAATGACTAGGTAGAGGGGAAGAAGGAGAAAGCATAGCAGGAGGAAGAGGGAGAGGAAGAAATGAGGGAAAAAGAAGAGGAAGAGAAAACAAGAGAAGGAAGAGGAGAATGAGGATGACTAGTTAGAGGGAAGAAAGCAGAGGAGTAGTGGAGAAGGAGTAAGAGCTGAAGGAGAATGAAGAGAAGGCTGATGTAACAAGGGATCAATGCCTCGAATGACTAAGCAGCCAGCCAGATGAAGAAATGTGTGCCATGGTGCTCTAGGCATTACTATAACGGCGCTATATAAGTCATTAGAATAGAATAGGCTTAATGTCATCGCCACTTTTAGTAGTAAGCTGAACATGTATTTCGGTTTGTGTGGCCTAGTCTCAACTCATCTCGTCAGCAGATCTTTGCTACGTGTAGCTCTCTTCCCATATCACTTCCTCACTCTTACCTTACACTACCTTACCTTCACTTATCCAATTTCAACCGGGATTCTGCAGTGGGTGACGATTTTCTGTTGCTTGAAACGATCGTCGATTGATGCTTTGTGTTAATGACAATGATGATAATGTCGTTATGATAATGGCACTATAGAAGTAGTTAGATTAGATTAGATTTGATTTATGCACTTGTCTTTAACAGTGCTTTTTTCATAATAATATTATTAATTAATAATAATAATAATAATAATAATAATAATAATAATGATAATAATAATGATAGTGATAGTGATGATGATAATGGTAATAATAATAATAATAACAATGACAGTACTATCAGTAACAATAGAAATTAATAATTACAATATTATTGTTGTTGTTGTTATTATTATTATTATTATTATCATTATCATCATCATCATCACCACCATCACCACCTCCATCATCATCAGTCCGATACTTAATTTATGAAGAGCTGGTGGCTGGATTCAAATAAGTATTCAGTTGTTTGAAGAATGAGATGGCAGCAAGAACAGTAATAACAGTAATAATAACGGTAATAATAGTAGCAATCATAATAAGATTAGAGTTGATTAGATTAGATGAGGTGTTGGGTTGATGAAGCTGTGTCATTTTGTTGTTGTGATCAGGTGCTGGTGCTTCTGTGAATGAATCAGAATCGGAGGAGATGCAGAGATCTGGCGCCGAAGCCCAGCGAAGCGGATCTTTCTCCAACGATTCTAAAAATAAGGTGTCTTTAAACATGAAATGGCGCAAATAGATGCCTTTAAAAATGTTCTGTTCTGTTCTGTTCTCAGCCTTCCTCGTTCCGAGATTCGGCCGCATCATGCACAATGTTCCTCCAGTGTCCTCTGTCTTCCACCAGCCTGAGCATCTCCTCCATTGTTAGCCCAGTCCATGCCCTGATGTTGCCCAACCAGTTTATTCTCGGTCTTCCTCTTTTCCGTCCTCCCGGTATTGTGCCCTGTATTTAAAAATAGAACAGATAAAATGCAGGCTTTAGAAATTAAATGAACAAGGTGGGTGTCTTTGAAAATAAAAATAAAATCAATGAGTTGCCATGAAAATAATTTAAAATGCATTTCATACCAAGGGTTTTCTCTCAGGGTTCAGCTTGAGGGATTCTCCTTCTCCTCCTCCTCTTCCTTTTCCTCCTTTTTCTTCTTCCTCTTTGTCTTCCTGTTCTTCCTTCTCTTCATCTTTTTCTTCCTCCTCTTCTTTCTTTTCCTCTTCTTCCTCTTCTTCCTCTTCTCTTTTTCTTCCTCTTCTCTTTTTCTTCTTCTTCCTCCTCTTCTTTTTCCTCTTCTTCCTCCTATTCCTCGTCTTCTTCCTCTTCCTCTTCTTTTTCTTCCTTCTCTTCTACCTCTTCTTCTTCCTCTTCCTCTTCTTCCTCTTCTCTTCTTCCTCTTCTTTTCCTCTTCCTCTTTTCCTCCTCTTCCTTTTCTTTTTTTCATCTTCCTCCTCCTTTTCCTCTTCTGCTTCCCCTAAATTCACTGTGACTGCATTGTGTGTTGAGATGTGGTGCATTTTTAAGTGGAGGTCTTTTTCTGTTTTGTGTTTATTTCAGTCGGATCCCCGGTCTGCCCAGGTGGCATGCAAAAATTCTTCAGTGGTCAAAATTTCGAAGAATGAATCGCTCAAGGTGTGTATTGATTACTCTACCTGCCTCAGGTGCGTTTAAGCAAGAGCCACAGCCTTTTCCACTGCGCAGAAACTAGTCCAGCAGGTAACTGTGCGCTTAAAAGTAATATCTGGAAATACAATATAACTGAAACTTGATAAGTTCCTTCCCTTGCAAAGTTTGGAAGTGCTCACTGAAACAGGAAACATAAAGAACCATTAAAGAACCAAGAACCATGGAAGAACCAAGAAACCGTAAGAACCATAAAAAGACTGGAATAGGTATATTTTCAGTTTAGAGCAAAAGATAGTCTCCGTAAGAGAGCTGTGAACATGAGAAGGTAGAGATGTAGTAAACGTAGCCAGAACAATCAGTTTGCCTCAGTTGTCTAGTAATAAGACACAGTTAGTGTGGCCTATAGCCAGGCTGCTGTGTGACCTCTTCAAGTCTAATCTGATGACCTCTATAGCACCGTTATCATAGTGCTTAAGGCATCAAGCAGTGGTCTCTGCTGGTTAAACGGTAGTCAAAAATCATAATCCAGTGGAGAAGCCTGGTTAAAATCTGATTGGTTAGGAAACCAGAAGTTGGGCTGCAATGGGTTGTGAATTCTTCCCGTTGAGCGTTCTGTTAGCTGCTGCTTTGTGGTACTGTCTAATCTAATCTAATCTACTCTAATGACTTCTTTAGCGCCATTGTCTCTTGATACACAAGGCATCAGCCTATGGTCGTTTTTAGTGAAACTGCTGCCAAAAAAGAATCAGTTTGAAGAAGCCCAGTCGAAATCATACAGGTTGAGAAAACCAGAAGTCAGGCTACTTGGGGTAAGAAAGTCGAAACAGACGAGTCTTAAGAAAGTCGAAACAGACGAGTCTTAAGAAAGTCGAAACAGACGAGTCTTAAGAAAGTCGAAACAGACGAGTCTTAAGAAAGTCAAAACAGACGAGTCTTAAGAAAGTCGAAACAGACGAGTCTTAAGAAAGTCGAAACAGACGAGTCTTAAGAAAGTCGAAACAGACGAGTCTTAAGAAAGTCGAAACAGACAAGTCTTAAGAAAGTCGAAACAGACGAGTCTTAAGAAAGTCGAAACAGACGAGTCTTAAGAAAGTCGAAACAGGCAAGTCTTAAGTTTAGACTTGATGATGTTAGAGCACCAATAGATCATACGAAACTGTTGAGTGAGTTCCTGTAGTACTTAGGCAAATTTCAATGAAACAACATTGAATGGCTTCAACACCAGATACCAGATGACTGCAAGCGTTCTAGCCACACTAGTATCTGCCCATAGTAGACATTACTTTTAAAAGTGTGGCACAGAACGTACGAAACTGGTCAGTGAGTTCCTTGCAGTACTTAGGCAAATATTGCTTGGCAGCAGGCAACATTGAATGGCTTCAACACCAGACACCAGATGACTGCGAGCGTTCTAGCCACACTAGTGTCTGCCCATAGCAGACATTACTGTTAGAAGTGTGGCCCCTAGGCGACCCTGGTTTTCTCAACGACGGTAATTATCTTCGTATCGCTTCCAGCCACTAGTTTTATGACTGGAGGCGTTTTGTATGAGCGATACGGACTGCAAAGGAACTGATTAACAAGTGGATGCAGTTCACTGCTGCACTTTGGCCGACTTTCTGCTGTTTCCGGTGTCTCAAATGAACCTCTTTTATTGTGTATCATGTTGTCAACACTTTTCCGGAAGCTGAAAAAGTGGCGTTCAATTAAATGTGACAGCAGAATGATGAAAGACTGGATATTTTTTCAATCAGCGTTCTTAAATGGAATTGACAAACAGTATATTTCGATGTATAGGACTTGTTGCTTGCTGCAAAGGCAAGCAAAATGAGCAATAAAGTGGTTGGATCGATAGGGAGCTATGTCTGTAATCCAACGATTTTGGTTTTGAGCCTACTGAGGAGACTGTGTTTAATAAATAACCCTAGGCAGGTTGTAAATAAACAGTTGTCTCTGTCACCAAGCAGAATAACAAGCAGAATAATAATAATAATAATAATAATAATAATAATAATAATAATAATTAGTAACGTCTAATGCGCCAGTGTCTAATGCACAAGGCATCAACCGATGGCACACCAAAGCCAAGCCACAGTCAGGTCAGTATCCAGGTCAGTCCAAAAGATATATGGCACCCCCCCCCCCCCAACACCACCAACAGCGTCATATGTAGGAGATATAAATCCCTTATGGGAATATTGTCATATGCTTCATGTGTCCTACATATAACGCTGCTGTTGGGGAAGGGGTTAGAAGAGGAGGCGTTGGTGGTGGTGGTGGTCGTGGTTCAGGTGGTGGTGGTACAGGTGGTTCAGCCCGACCAGTGACGGATCCAGGGTGCAGTCTAGCCATGTGTCCATTTGATTTGGAGCACCCCATTGAGTTTGTCACGAAAGTGGTTAGGGTGACGGTTGCCTGCTAAAACTGTTAGTCATCAGAATCTGTGTATCTGTGTGTGCCTCAGCTAAAAGTTCTGACCTGATTTTCAAGGTTCAGAAGAAGCAGTACAGGAACGAGAAGAAGCGGGCAGCCGAGGAACTGCTCAGTACGTTGAAGGATCCTTCGATCGTGATCCTTGCAGATTGGCTCAAAGTTCGCAGCTCCCTCAAGACTTGGATGAAACTGTGGTGTGTTCTGAAGCCAGGACTCATCGTTCTCTATAAGAGCAACAAATCCAAGGTAGCATTCCATTGGAGCATTTCATTACGACCTGGTGTCATGTAACATTAGGTACATTCCATTGGAGCATTTCATTACGACCTGGTGTCATGTAACATTAGGTAGCATTCCATTGGAGCATTTTGTTACAGCATGGTGTCATGTAACATAAGGTAGCATTCCATTGGAGCATTTCGTTACAGCATGGCTTCATGTAACATAAGGTAGCATTCCATTGGAGCATTTTGTTACAGCATGGTGTCATGTAACATAAGGTAGCATTCCATTGGAGCATTTTGTTACAGCATGGTGTCATGTAACATAAGGTAGCATTCCATTGGAGCATTTCGTTACAGCATGGTGTCATGTAATGTAAGGTAGCATTCCATTGGAGCATTTAGTTATAACATGGTGTCATGTAACATATTATTTTGAAACACTGAAACATATTTGGAAGATTTTGTTGCAGCCTCTGTTCAATAACTTATCAAGCAACAAATCGAAAATAGCAATATGGTTCAACATCTGTTGATAGACATGTTATCATACAGCAAGTCCAAGGTAGCATTCCATCAGAGCCTTTTGTTACAACCTCTGTAACATATTACTAATCCAAGGTAGCATTCCTTTGGAATTACAATGTAGAGTCACGTAACATATTATTAATATTATTCTGTGGTTGTATATGTATACATGTATGTACTGATTGCATACATGTAGGTATGAATAACTGTGTATGGATGCATCTTTGTATGTGTGTATATATATATACCTACACATATGTATGTATGTATGTATCTATGTATGTGTGTGAGTATGTATTGTGTATGCCTTGATTAGGTGCTCAGAAAATGTGCAGAAAAATGATTGCATATAAAACTGTCATCAGATGTTTTTGACTTCTGCTATTAAGGGTTCATCATGTGATGTTTGCTGAGCTCATGATTTTTCGTTGGGGAATAACACGTTAGGAAATAACATGTTTTGATGGTTGGATTGGGTGTTAGGTAAGAACTGATTTCTATTTCAGTCAAGCCATTGGGTTGGAACGATTCTTCTGAACGCCTGTGAGATTCTGGAACGGCCTTCGAAGAAAGATGGATTCTGTTTCAAAGTTTTCCATCCGCTGGAGCAGTCCATTTGGGCAACCAAGGTAGGACAGGTGTTGCAGGGTAAACATTTGTTTCAGACCAGTTCATTCCAGCTTTGTAGGGGTAGAAGGTGCCCTGAAGCCTGTCAAGTGCTGTTGACTGCTGTAAACACCAGTTTTGGATCTTCACTGTATATATGTAATTGTAATTACGAATTTGTGTAGCGCCACTACCCAAGAATCTCACCAAGGCATTGAAACATGGCCGTCAGATCTTAAGGTGCAGCTTAAGCAAGGCTGAAAAAATGTGTCTTCAGGTATTTCTGATGGTGAAGGTTGAAAGTGTGGCTCTTGGGTGCCTTTGGGAGGTTCTCAGACGGCGCTATATAAATGTCCAGATGATTAACTAAGTAAGTTTTGTCCAGTTGTTTGTCATGCTGTTGTTCTTACATCAGCACCAGAGACCTTAACTGTAAAGAAAATTAAGTGCTTCTGAGTAGATAAGGACTCTCTATAAATGCTCTGAATGAGAGTAATTGAGAGATTGAGTGAGCTAATGTGTGAATGGATGGATGGCTGGATGGATGGATGGATGGATGGTCAACAGAGGTGTGCTATAAAGGTGCAGTTACCTTATTGTACCTTACCTAAGTTTAAGTTGCTCTGTTGCAGGGTCCAAAGGGTGAGAACATCGGTGCGATAACTCAGCCTCTTCCCTACTCATATCTCATTTTCAGAGCGCCCTCAGAAGCCGCAGGTAAGAGCTAACTGCCTGTTTCTTAGGAGAACCTTTTGGCAGTGGTCAGTGTCTTGATGGTTGCTTTTCCTGCTGTGCCAACTGTCTGTGTCTTGATGGTCACTTTGCTTTGTGTGTCAATGGTCAGTCTCTTGATGGTCACTTTGCTTTGTGTGTCAATGGTCAGTCTCTTGATGGTCACTTTGCTTTGTGTGTCAATGGTCAGTCTCTTGATGGTCACTTTGCTTTGTGTGTCAATGGTCAGTGTCTTGATGGTGGTACATTTTGCTGTGTAACTGTCTGTTTGGGATATTCTTCTCTGAGGGAAGTTACTTGTGTTAAAAGTATTTTCTGGTTTTACTGGTATGGGATAGGTCCTTCAGGTAGCGTTCAGTTGTAAAGGTGTCGGCAAGGTGGCATGACTGGTGTAAATGTGTCTGAAATGTCTGCAAGGTGGCATTACTGGTGTAAATGTGTCTGAAATGTCTGCAAGGTAGCATTGCTAGTGTAAATGTGTCTGAAATGTCTGCAAGGTGGCATTACTGGTGTAAATGTGTCTGAAATGTCTGCAAGGTAGCATTGCTAGTGTAAATGTGTCTGAAATGTCTGCAAGGTAGCATTGCTGGTGTAAATGTGTCTGAAATGTCTGCAAGGTAGCATTGCTGGTGTAAATGTGTCTGAAATGTCTGCAAGGTAGCATTGCTGGTGTAAATGTGTCTGAAATATCTGCAAGGTAGCATTGCTGGTGTAAAGGTGTCTGCAAAGTAGCATTACAGGTGTAAAGGTCACCGCTAGGCAGAGTTACAAATGTAAAGGTGTCTGGTAAGTAACGTTGCAGGTATAAAGATATCTGCAAGGTAGCATTACAGGTGTAAAAATTATACGTGTAAATGTATAATGTATAAATTTATACGCATTACGTATAAATAGGTAGAGGGTGAAGATATTCTTTAGATAGCAGTGCAGTTACAATTCAGTTGACCAGGTATAATTTCTGGTGTAGAGTGTGTTCTTCAGGCAGCATAGTAGAAACGGAATTCCTATTCTGCTTGTGTAAAGGCGTTGCTGAGTTATTGCTACAGGTAGCTATAGTATTCCTCTTCCAGGTAGCAGTAAGGTGGAACAATTGTTTTGCAGGTAAATGCTGGATGGACGCATTGGAATTGGCGCTGCGCTGTTCGAGTCTTCTTATCAGAACAATGACGAAGGAGGTGAAGGGAGACGCAGGTGCCGAAATGTCATCCGTCAGCGACAATGGCTCACCTGTGGAAGTGTCGCCGTTCCAGGGTGAAAATGGAACCGAGTTCCGGTCTGCGGTTCCACTGGTGATGAACGACAGCGACTGCGAACGCCATTTCTACTCGTGCGGTCAGATCCGCGTCGGTTCTTGTGCGATTTTATTTCCCATGTTTACGCAACCCAGCAGTTCTTGAAGTGTGGTCTCGGGGACTCTTGGGGGTCCCCGAGACCATTTCAAGGGGTCCGTGAGGTCCAGACTATTTTCGTAATAATACTAAGACGTTAGATGCTTTTTCAGTCTCATTCCCTCACGAGTGTACAGCCCGGATTTTCTTCTTATACTTAACTAAAACAACATATTGCAACGGATTGAATGCAGAAGCAGATATGAGAATCCAGTGTTCTTCTATTAAACCTGACATTAAGAAGATTTAAAAAAATGTGAAACAGTGCCACTCTTCTCACGTAATTTGAAGGTTGTGTTACATGGTCATGATAAGGTGTTTGTCAGCTGCCAATGTGATTTGCGAGTCGCTTTCTGGAATAGAATAGAATACTGGAATAGAAACCAATTCTTACCTAACATCCAATCCACATGCATTTTCTAGCACGTTCTTCCTCAGTGAAAACTTCACACTCTGTTCACTTCACACTCTGTTCACTTCACACTCTGTTCACTTCACACTCTGTTCACTTCACACTCTGTTCACTTCACACTCTGTTCACTTCACACTCTGTTCACTTCACACTCTGTTCCCAAAGTGCACGGGCTTTTGATGTCACAGTGGCAGATGTAGTGCACCCTGATTCCGAGTCTGGGGTTCGAATCCCTTTCATATGAAATTACAACTCACTGTCATGATGTGTGACCAACAAGGAGAGGTTTTCAGGTTGGTGGATTGCCGTTGCCATTTGTGTGCTTGAGCTGTATGATCCTTCAACCCCCAGGACCTCACCTCTGGGTGTATTGTCATTCCTGAACATAAGAATGACATGGTTAGGTATAAAATCACTCGTAAACATGAGATTTACTTCGATGTAATGTCATTCTTTACATCACTTCCATGTTTTGGTACACATGTTTTGTGGGGCACTGTTGCCGATTGGATAGGGCTTGGCTTGTAACGTGAAGAGTACGGGTTTGAGCCTCTCCTGAGATGGTTAGTGCATATGGACCTTAAGGAAGTCCTTCACTCACAGCTGCTCAGCGCCATTGATTTATGCTTAGTCATTAGATAATGACACTTAAAGAATATAGGAATAATAATAATAATAACTTTTGCTGTTTTTCAGCATAGTGACTTGTCAGTGAAACTGATTAACTCACTCCTGTGCTCATACTTGCTCATTTGAACACCTGACCTATTTGTATCCAGGAATGGATGACGATTCAAAGACGGATCGTGAAGACAAGGACGAAGGAAAGTCCGATTCAGAGACAGAGGACGAGGAAGAGGTCAAGAAGTTATTTATAGACGACAATCAACCACCGACTGAGACGGCCTACATTGAGAACGCAGACGAGGAATTGGGTCAGGTGAGACGATAACTGTTTCAGGTGAGACGATAATTGAGTCAGGTGAGGTGATGTATGATTTCCCTTGACATTAGGTCAAATTAAAGCTGCCGTGTCTCTAGTGGAACATAGGAGAGGCTCTCATTTCCTGCTCTTCAGCGCTTGAGCTGGAAATGGATGAATTCCAAGTTCCTGGTCGTGGGATCAGTTCACTTTCCTTTCCCTCGCCACCCTCTCCTTTCCCTCGCCACCCAATCTTTCCACAGGTGGTTTGTGGTCGGTGTACTTTGTTTCAGTGGAGTTCACCATGAGGTACAAGTGGAACTTAATGTTGGAATTTCATTTGGTCCTGGTGAGGGTTTGAACCTCTGACGTCTGGGTTGATAGTTCAGCATTCAAACCACTACACTGTTGTGCACCTCGTTAGAGATGCCTTACAAGAATGAATTTTATTTGTGGTATACATTTCCAGACTACATTTTATGAGAGTGTTACTGTGAAATATGTGACAGCTGGGTTCTGGAGATATGCAATGTACTCATACAATACAATACAATACAGTGATGCAGTATAACTTGGTATTTCTAGTATGCCACTTGCACCTTTAGTGACCAACAGCTCATTACACGGTCTGTCCGAACAGGTGTGTCTTAATTAAGTCTGTGCTTGAACACTCTAGGATCTGACGTTGACATTTTAATTATGCAACGTTTGTTAATGGCGCTATATAAATGCTCCTGTCCTATCTGTGCAGGTTCTGTGTTTCTGTCTTGACAATTCCTGTTCAGTCTTGTTTTTGCTGTATGATGAATGGAGCTCTTATTGTTGCAAAGACTTTCCACTAAGGCAGCTGGTCTTTGTGGATTTTATTATTCTTGTACCATTGAGTGGAGTGGGGCACAGTGGTGTATTGGTAGTGCGTTTGGTCAATGATCATGTGGTTGTGGGTTCGACTTCGTGTAACAACCCTGGGCAAGTTGTTTGCGCACACCGTGCCTCTGTCACCAAGCAGTAGAATTTGGTACCGGCGTAATCTGGGAAGTAAACGGCAAGTTCTGTGATGCAATGGCCCCATGTACAGGACCTTGGGATTCGTCCACTGCTGACTCAAGGGCCAAGAAAAGGAGATGAGTGCTTCCCCTACATCTCACTTCTGTGATAGCGGATACTTTACTATCATTGAGTGGAATGCGCTGTCAGCTGAGATTAAGAATAACACACTCTCGGTGACTGAATTTAAGAAGAAACTGAAAATGTATCTGTTCACAGGTATCTGCTTTCTACATCACACTGATCCATAGACACTGACACTGACACTCCTTTGAGACTTTCATTTAATCGTATGCTTTGCAAATGTCTGCTTAATAATTAATGAAAGTGTTCATTAGTGCGTGTTGCTGTTGATAGCAAGGTGATGCCAGCCAAACGGAAGAAGTTGCAGATGAGAACAAGAGTCTAATCTGGATGCTCGTTCGCCAGGTACGACCTGGAATGGATCTTTCCAAGGTCGTCCTTCCGACCTTCATTCTCGAGCCAAGGTCATTCCTAGACAAACTGTCCGACTACTACTACCATGCCGATCTCTTGTCCGAGTGAGTTCCTTGACTGCCCTCGTTAAGTCGCATTGATTGTTTAGTTCAGTCTGTTGCTTAATTAAGTCAGTTGATGGTTGAAATATTTAGGTCAGCTGATGATTGAAGTATTTAGGTCAGTTGATGGTTGAAATATTTAGGTCAGATGATGGTTAAAATATTTAGGTGAGTTGATTGGTATAGTATGTAGGTCAGTTGATTGTTGAAATAGATAGGTCAGTTGAGTGTTTAAATATTTTTAGCCTTGCGACGTGTTATCTTACTAGAGTATCCTGTCATCTTATTTGAGTATCGTAGTTAGGCTTATCTTTCTTTTTCTTTCTGTGTTTCTTTTCTGAGTTAGCCAGTTCGTCTTGTTTCTGTTCATGACATCCATTCGTGTTGTATCTATTCAAGTTCTCTTTTTCAAAGTAACTAGTAACTGGCTGTGTTCGCTGCTATTGGTTTCTTGACATCAAGTAATGTAATGTAATGTAATTTTTGATTACATTACATTACATAACCAGTATTTTGTTGCCTTATGTATTATGACAGTGACGCTGTAGAACATTATAGACGCAGTTGCATTGGCTGTGTTCGCTGATATTGGTTTCTTGATGATCTTGATGATCTTGATGATCGTGTTCTTAACGTGTTTTAGGGCCGTCCAGGAAGAGGATCCATTCACCAGGTTCAAAATGGTCGTGCGGTGGTATCTGTCAGGGTTCTACAAAAAGCCGAAGGTATCAACCAAATTGACAGGCTTGTTTTTTTATTTATTTATTAAATAATTTATTTTGTGAGAAAGGAAGGTAAAGTAAGACAAGGGCTGGTTGAAGTAAGGTGGTAATATGATGCAAGGATATTTGAGGCAAGTAGGGCAAGTTGATCTAGGATCCCATTACAGATCCGATCACTGATCCCATTACAGATCCGATTACTGATCCCATTACAGATCCGATCACTGATCCCATTACAGATCCGATCACTGATCCCATTACAGATCCGATCACTGATCCCATTACAGATCCGATCACTGATCCCATTACAGATCCGATCACTGATCCCATTACAGATCCGATCACTGATCCCATTACAGATCCGATCACTGATCCCATTACAGATCCGATCACTGATCCCATTACAGATCCGATCACTGATCCCATTACAGATCCGATCACTGATCCCATTACAGATCCGATCACTGATCCTATTACAGATCCGATCACTGATCCCATTACAGATCCGATCACTGATCCCATTACAGATCCGATCAGTTTGCTCTTTGTGGTTGTAACCATCTACATTTATTTACTTATTTATTGCACTTATTGTGTACTTAGAGTCAGTAGTTCTAAATCTAAGGCATGAGGTGAGTGTGTACGAACAACTTGTCCAGAGTCATTGCTTGGAGTCTGCTGAGCAGGCACAATTCCGCAATCGTTGGATTATCGGCCTCTGAATAGATCATCTTGCTGCACTGATATTATCAGCTGATCATATCTTGATTTGATCATGTGGAATGTATCGAAATTTTATCGTGTTGAACCTATCATTATTCGATAATGTTGAACGTTTAGAGATTTGGAAGGATTTTAATTTATGATGTGAGTTTTTTCATGTACCTAGTTAATCTTTGATGAAGTTGCGTTGATCAGTTGGAATTTGATCATTTTAATATTTTACGGATTTGATCGTCTTATCAGTTGGATAATAGCTCTCAGTGATAGTAATGATCTTGTGTGGATTATATGATATTGGTTTTTTCTGAAAAAAGGGTCTTAAGAAACCGTACAATCCAATTCTCGGAGAGATTTTTCGCTGCTGTTGGGTTCACCCTCAGACTAACAGTAGAACGTTCTACATTGCAGAACAGGTAGCTATAGAACATCTTGTGAAATTTTGTCGTTTTCTGCTCATAAACATCCAGTCATCTTTGTTTCCTTTTTGCATCTGATGATCTTTTTTCTGTTCTTACAACAAGTGTGCATGGAACTGATCTTGCCCAATCCAATCCAACCCCGAATTGGCCAATCGAGTTGAATCAGATTAGATTTGTTCGGTGATTGGTCACCTCCTAATGTCCAATCGTCTTACTTCTATTTTTAGACTCATTCATCTTTGTTTCAATTTTTAGACATCCAATCAGCTTGCTTTCTATTTTTAGACATCCAATCATCTTGCGTTCTATTTTTAGACATTCAATCATCTTGCTTTCTATTTTTAGACATCCCATCATCTTGCTTTCTATTTTTAGACATCCAATCGTCTTTGTTTCTGTCCTTAAACATCCAGTCATCTTGTCTCTCTTCTTTGATAATTATGTGATCATTTTGTTTCTCTTCCTATGTATTATTTCAGTTTGCTTTCGTTCTTCTTTATACGATGATCTTCCTTTTATTCTTAGGTATCCCATCATCCTCCAGTGTCAGTGTTCTATATCACGAATCGTCAGGATGGCTTTGTCGTGAGCGGCAATATTCTTGCCAAATCAAAATTCTATGGCAATTCGCTGTCTGCCATATTGGACGGCATGGCAAGACTTACGTTCCTCAAGCGCGGAGAGGAATACGTCATTACGATGCCTTACGCACACTGTAAAGGTCTGTAAATGGACTTTTATGCTTTGCCTTTCTTGTGATGTGAGATGATGTAATCTGACATTTATATAGCACCCATAGCTTATAACAGCATGCATTATAACTCTAAATGTGTTCCTGCTTTGCTGTCAACTGGGAGGTCAAAGTTCAATCCCTGCCTAGAGGGCAGAAAGATGTTTCGAGATTTGTGCCACACTTTGCTTCTGGTGAACTCAGCTAAAAAATGAGTACATTGACCATACACTGTTAAGTTAAATGGCAGCTCTTCTGTTCTGTTCGTAGGCTCTGGCAAAAATGAATCCCGACTGTTTAGTACACATTCTTTGTCGGACTATAACTGTAAATTGTAAACTCAAAATTTCCAAAGCGCTTCTTTAAAGCTCAGCGCAGGGCACCAGGTTATTCACGAGCGCTGCATCGAGTCAGAGGGGTTGTCCAAAGATGCCATGTGAAGAACCAAGTCTGGTTACCAGAAGAAGAGGTAATTAGCATGAGACAGCTTTATAAAGACGTTACCTTATCGTATCTTACCTTGCATTACATTACAGTAGCTTTTCTTTAGCTACCTTGTTTACCTTTGCTTGTCTCGCCTTACTTTGGCTTGTTGTGTCTTAACTTAACCTTGTGTTACCTTATCTAGTCTTAGCCAGTTGTTTACAAGGCTATGACCAATGAGGTGTAACACCGCTGGTCTTAGCTTGCATCAGCTGGAGGATTTGGGTGTTTCTTGAGTACTTGGAACATGGAATAGCATGGAACCTTGGACCTATGCTTGGACAGTCTCTGTTTTTCGTCTCCAATTTAAAGAAGCTAAATGTGAAATTCTGTTTTGTAGGCATTCTGATCGGAACTCTGACGATGGAACTTGGTGGAGTTGTGACAATCCACAGCGAGAAGACAGGGTATCGCGCCGAAATCGAGTTCAAACTCAAGGTCAGAGGGACAACCAAAGCTAAACATAACACAAGTCCTGATTTAACACAGTCAGCAACATGAATCCAAAATTTAACTCACGTAGGAATAAGACCTCGTTACAGCAGAGCCTTGTGATAACTCACAGATCTTACTGCTAGCTTGGTTTGATGCTGATGAAATGCGAAGTTCAAGATTAAGCAAGATTAGACAAGATTAAGCAAGATTAGACAAGATTAAGCAAGATTAGACAAGATTAAGCAAGATTAGGCAAGAGTAAGCAAGATTAAAAAAGATTGAGCAAGATTAAGGTTTATTAGGCAAGATTAAGCAAGATTAAACAAGGGAAGATGTCAAAGTTGGTTAATAGGTAAGTATTTTGATGAACATCGGTTGATTGACTGATACTGTGTTTGCTACAGCCTTTTCTTGGGAGTGGAGAAGCAAGCAATCGGATCGTTGGGAAGATCCTGTTGGGAGAAGAGACGCTGGCGACTATCAGCGGCCACTGGGATCAGGAGATCTTCATACGAGACAAACAGTCTGGGGTCAGTTCTTCTTGACCCGCCACTGAAAACATGCTCTCAACCTCTCTGCTTGCCAGTGCCTGCCTGCAGACAGCTGTAATCGTAATCGTAATCATAAACTTGAGATTTCTGCAGCGCCCAACGAAAGCTGAGTTGCGGGAACCAGCTCATTCACAGGCGCTCAGTCAAAACAAAATCGATTGGCAGGAAGGGTTTGGTTCCAGGTCAAGACCCAAGAGTGGGACAGTCAGGCGGCTGTGGTGGGTGATGTTTGGAATTGGATCTGGAGGATAGATAAGGCAAAGAAGTGGAATCAGGATAGGATTGTCTTGTGACCATTTTGTCGTCACGTTCTGTGTCTCGTTGATATTTGTCTTGGTCTGTGTGGGTCTTTGTTCATGTCTATACAACAGTAAAGTAAATCTTTCATTGCCTCTGTGTGTATGCATGTCTATATGTGTATTTATATATGTATTTAGATGTATTTATATGTGTTTATATATGCGTTTATGTGTTTATATATGTATTTATGTATGTATTTATGTATGTATTTATATATGTATTTATGTATGCATTTATATATGTATTTGTATATGTATTTATATATGTATTTATGTATGTATTTATATATGTATTTGTATATGTATTTATAGGGCCAGGTAGCAGTTAGTTAGAGAGCTTGGCTTGTAACCTGGAGAGTATGGGTTGGAGCCTCCCCTGAGATGGTTACTGTATATGAACATGTAGGAACCGTGAGCACGTTCCTTGATCACAGTTGTTCAGCACCATTGACTGATGGTTAGTCATTACTTAGTGGCACTTAATAAATGCAGAAATTATAATATGCATATCTCTAGTTGTATTTATGGATCTATGTATGTATGTAAACATATATATATATATACATATCTAAACAAGTATGTTACGTTTAGCCTTTACTTTCACACTTTATCCTTCAGCTTTTTATCTTTGTGCTTTACATTTGCCCTTTAGCCTTTACCTATGCTGATAATTGAAACGAAATGCTGATTTTTTCCGACAGGATACTCAGCTCTTCTGGAATCCCACGAACGACATTAAACAGAAGCGACTGAAGCGATTCACCGTTCCAGTCGAGTCCCAAGCCGACTTTGAATCTGAAAAGTGTGTTTAATGTTCACAGTAAAGTTGCTGTTTCAGTGGTTGGGCTCTATGTGCTTGTGGGAGCTCACCAGTGGTGACTTTACTAGTCATCTCAGCATTATTTTCTTACTGATGATTTTTTTTCTTAATGCGCTTTAACATCAGTTAGGTTAGAATAGCTTCCGTGAGGTACTTAAAAGACACTGTACTCAGTATCTGAATACTTAAGTAGGCATTTGTAAGTAAGCATTTATTAGCATGGCATATGTCCATGCCTTATATGCATAAATCACCTACATACATACATACAGTATGTACATGCATATGTAGAGCACGTATGAGCACTTTGTCCAGATTTGTTAAGAGGAGTCGGCTTAGCAAGCTCAAACTCGCAATCGTTGGATTTCGGACCCAGAACATCGTGGAATGTAACGTGTCACACAGTTGCACTTACATGTGGCATGTTAACAAGCGTGTTACCTTTGGCATGTAAATGTTTCCTTGGCCTTTTACCTTTACTTACCTTTGCCTTTTACTTTTATCTTTATTGGTGTTTCTGTGTAACAGGTTGTGGCTTCATACAAGCGAAGCAATCGTTCATGGCAACCAGAGCGCAGCAACGCATGAGAAGTGTCTACTCGAGGATGAGCAGCGGAAACTGGCTCGCGAGCGCAAGGCCAAGATGGAGGAGTGGATCCCGAGGTTCTTCGAACAGAACCCTATAACTGGTGGCTGGATCTACAAATACGCTGAGTGAGTTCATCCATGCTGTGGGTGGGGCTGTATCTCTGGAGGGCATACATCTTTTGTGGCTAAATGTACACGTTTTTTCTATAGCGACCATATGGCCTTGACCCTGCTCACTTTTCAATGAATTACTCAAGTGAGGTCCTTCACCACAGGTGCCCCTTTGAATGGGTGCCACGGCATTTAAGGTCCTCTTGTACGGACCGTTCTAGCCCAAGATTCAAATCTCTGAAATAAGTCATGACCAGGATACCTACTGGGCATCCTGATGCCCCGAGGGGCACTTATGTACTCGTGTAGCTAACCGTGGATACCACCAGATCTACCGTTTTGTTGTTGAAAGCAGTTTTTTTAGAACAGTCTCCCTTGCTCTTTGCGTTTCTCTTATGACTGGCATAATTTCTTTTGTTTTACACCACGATTGGGCAGGGAGTGCATATTAGCAGATATCGGTGAAAGGTGCTATATAAATTATAAATTAAAAATTACATTCAAGATTTCGTTGAGGGTGTGCAAAGTGCTTCTTCGCTCAGTCGATGGACATGTGGCATGAGCACAAATGCATTAGTTACACTGTTTACTCAGGTGTTGTGTATTTGCGATGCAGCCTGCGTCCCTGGGATCCGATGAACGACATCATCCAGTTTGAAAACGGTTTCGTCATCCAGACGAAGACAAGACATCAGACTCCAATCGTCCACACAAGCATCGTCAGCATCGACGAAAAGAAGTCGCGGAGCAGTCACTCGGCAGCTGCAGCCTCCAAAGAAGGTGCCAGAGCGGCACGGCTCAAGCGATCATCCATGAAGCATCTGCATTCGGTCTCGTCACGAGGCAGTGGAAGTTCTTCGTCTGCGGTTCCGGATGACGAACGAATTCATCGCGACAGCATCTCGTCACTTTCAGGAGGCATGTAGCTGCGAGATTGTTCATCTATTCATTGGTTTTAATTTATATACTTATTTAGAAGGTTATATTGTGTTATTAGTTGTAAAAGGTAAAGGTAACTCACTTGTCGACACTGTCACTAGGAATCCCTTGAAAGTTAACAGGTTTGGAGGATGCTTTGGCTCAAAGGCAGACATGAGCTCAGCACATCTGGATACCTTGTTTAATTTCTGGTTATATAGAATTTGCAAATAGCTTCTTGTGGTGAGCATAGTTCAGCTTCAGCTTGCTTGGATTTCGACTGGACTTTTCCTGTGGATTATAATTTTTGACTCTGGTTACACTTGCAACGACCTTTGATTGATGTCTTGTGCTGTATAATGTCATTGTAAAATTCATTCGATTAGAATATTTGTTTGCGTGACTTCTAGCTGTCTTTACTCTTTATTCTTTACCTTTCAGTTCCTTTTTCCAACTTTCATACAGTTTTTCCTACTTTTTGTTTCAGTTTTGCTATTTGTCATACATTACATACTTAAGAGAAGAATCATATGTATGTATCTGGCTATTTATACAGCGCCATTTAAGAATCTTACAAAGGTACTGTTTTTCATTTAACAAATTTTGTGGACAAAATGAGATTCTGTTCTTCTGTCCTTAGACGAAACCATTGAACCGTCAAGCAACAATGTTACCATCACAAAGTCTCATGCAAAGACCCGTAAACTTGAAGAGCTCCTTGAACCTATCCTCCAAGCGCAACGGGAAACCAGCAACAAGCTGACATCACTGCAGAACCAGTTGGCGACGATCCAGCGCCATCTGTTGAGCGTAAACAACCGGACGGGCTTTCTCAGTAGCCGCGAACTTTTTGTGCTCGGTTTTATGCTTGTTGCGCAACTGATCGTCATTTGGTGGCTTCGAAAATACGATTAAATGCTTGACAAGACTAACGTAGTCGGACGATGTCTGCTCTGAGTAAGTTTACAGGATGCATGGACAACAACATAACTTGGTTGGATGGCTGACATGACGAACTTAATTTGGTTGTTTGATTGATGGCATAAAAGGTCAACTTAAGCCAATTAAGTCAGATGGCAAACTGATCAACTTGCTCCAGTTGTGTTGTTGGATGGCATAAATGACCAACTTACTTGAGCCACATTCATTTGGCAACTTCACTGTAGTACATTTCAAGGGTGATGATGTCATATGAAAACTCGGAAACTTCATTCCTTTGTTTTTTTATAGTTTTCTGAGAGCAGTTTGTTTTCGAGCCATTTGTATGTGTTGGTTCAGTGATTCAGTGTTTCATGATTTAAGCAAATGTTTCACTCATTTCAAATGTCATCTACATATCATCATCATCATCATCATCATCATCATTATAAAGACATCTATTTTGAGAGACCACTGGTGTAGCAACAGCTGCCCTGGGTACATGTGAGAGAGCAATCACAAAATGAAGCTTATGAAAAACAACGTAGACGCATAAACCAGGAGATGGGCGCATATGTGTACTTTCCCCCATGGGTTTCCGAGACCCTTGCTACACAATGGCAGACTACTTAGTTCATTATTAAAGTGATATTTATCATTTACACATGTTATAGTTATCGATATTACTAGAACCTGTTAAAAACGCTGACTTTTGGAGCTGTATCAAGTCCGTGCTAAAACAAGATTGCTTTCAAATGAGGCCAATTTCCAGAATTTTAAATGTAATTGTAAAACGACAATTTGTACAGCAATTTGTACAGCCAGCTACCTCAAGGGCACTTTATGGTGTTGCCTCTGATTCAAATTTTGTTAAATGCCTGGCACGTTAATCTCTTAATGTTCATTCATGAATTAATAATGAATAATTAAAAATAATTAATTCATTCAACTGTCAGCATGTGCCGAGAGTCAAATTATTTAGAATTTCAATTATTAGAGCAGATACCCTGGATAAGTGGTCTATATAAATTTACTGGATGAATTGGGCTTGTGACCTTTGATGAACTTGTGATAAGATTTCAGTGTATTGTTACGCCTGCCGCCATTTTGAGTATTATTATTTTTCATTTTAGTAATACAAATTATTTTTACTAATAATAATAATTAATTTTACTTCAGCCTTACCGCAAGTTTGATACAGTTATGTGTAACGTTGTTCTCAATTTCTGCATTCGTTTTTTCAACGACGAACTTTGATTATTGCTCAGCTTAAATATTTCGGTGCTTGGCCGGAACTGATGTTCTGTTGTGACGCTTTTATTTACGCTTGACTGCGTTTCCAAACTGCAGAAAATTGTTGCAAATATATTCGAAGCTGTTCAAATCCATTTTGTGTTCAGTTAACGACTTGTTAGAAAGTTCCCATAGCTCAACACTGCTTAATCGTCGCTGCGCATTGCCGACTTGAATCGGGAGCAGCGTTGCTTAAGCGATAGTTCAAGTTGCTTACTTGAAATACACTGATCACATAGAAGTCTGCTTAAGCGCTCGGCTGTTTTTGCTTGTTTAAATCTGTTGAACGCTCTAGAAACTTCTGAAGTGCTCACTCGTTGCTGGTTGTGAAATTTTATTGAAGGCTTTTTCCTATAGTGTCATTCTGAATCTAGATTTGATTGCTAACGGGGGCGCCAGAGTGGTTAGCGGACTGGACTAACAACCCAGAGGGCGGGCGGGCGTACAAATTCTTTCAGGGCAGACATGTTTCGAGATTTCTGCTCCGCTCGCGCCACCTAGCGAACTCGGCTGTAAAACTAGTGCGCTGTTTGTACACTGTCAATCTGGAGATCGCTGGCAATTCATACCCATGGCTACCTAACGTGTTTATCATAATTAAGTGACTTCTGTTCTGCTATTTGGGCATTTTTATATAACGCCTAAAATACGAGTGTACTTGTCGGACGCCCATTGGAATGTATGTGTGTATACATGTATGTATATATGGATGTGTGTATGTAGTATGTATGTATGTACGTATGTATATGTAGTTTGTGTATGTATTGCTTGTGTAAGTGTGTATGTATGGGTATGTATTTATGTATGTATGTATATATATATGTGTGTGTATGTATTATCTAGAGATATATGTATGTATATATGAATGGATATATATATGTGTGTGTATGTATTATCTAGAGATATATGTATGTATATATGAATGGATATATATATGTGTGTGTATGTATTATCTAAAGATATATGTATGTATATATATATGAATATATATATGTGTGTGTATGTATTATCTAAAGATATATGTATGTATATATGTATGGATATGTGTGTATGTATTATCTAAAGGTATATGTATGTATAAATATGTATGGACATATATATGCATATGTACAGGTATGTATGTGTTCATATCATGTCCCTTTGTAGCTTCTGAACTTGGCGCTTACGTACGAGAGTCCGTGTTTTACCGAGTTCCGTGTCATAATACTTTGTCTGTAAACATTGACGTAGCGCTCGTTTTGTAACAGAACCGCGTCGTAGCAGTGCTCGCTTTAACAAGGTTCGCCTGTACATGTTGTTTTCTACTCCGTTCTTTCGGTATTTTTGTTGGACTGCGATCTAATGGCTCTGTCGTAATGTAACATATTACCCGTAATGTAATGTAGGTTAGCCAGGAATTCGTGTAACAGTGTATTAATCATACATGAACCGCGAGAAAAGTAAACTTTACTGTCTGATATTAATTAATGTGTGGTTCAAAATTTGGTGTTTCCCGCTGGCATGCAAGTACTTTGCTACCTTGCTAGTACTTTGCTGCCTTGCTAGTACTTTGCTACCTTGGTAGTACTTTGCTGCCTTGCTAGTACTTTGCTACCTTGGTAGTACTTTGCTACCTTGGTAGTACTTTGCTGCCTTGCTAGTACTTTGCTACCTTGGTAGTACTTTGCTGCCTTGCTAGTACTTTGCTACCTTGGTAGTACTTTGCTACCTTGCTAGTACTTTGCTACCTTGCTAGTACTTTGCTGCCTTGCTAGTACTTTGCTACCTTGCTAGTACTTTGCTACCTTGCTAGTACTTTGCTGCCTTGCTAGTACTTTGCTGCCTTGCTAGTACTTTGCTACCTTGCTAGTACTTTGCTACCTGTGTGTTGTGGTTGTTGTGGTTGTTTTTGTTGTTGCGAGTGGCACGTTTGGAAGGAAGATTACTTGGTGAGTTGAGTGCCACCTGCAACAGATGTTGTAAATGGGAGTGTTAGAAGGAGTGTCTGAACAAGTGTCAGAGAATGGAGATTGATGGAAAACTATATACATGTATAAAGGATGCATTTGTTGTAAAAGAAACAGTGAACGAGAAATTGTTGAAGCGAGAAGTGAACGAGAAATTGTTGAAGAGTTTGAAACCGAACGTGAGGAGAAGCAACGTTTTTATGGAACAACTTGTCTTCCTCATTTCATACCCCGTAGATAACGAGACTCCAACAATATAGGTATGGAGGAAAGAATGGAGGGTAGGAAAAGAAGGGGAAGACCTAGACAAATGCTACTAGACCGGGATGATGGTGGGTGGATATGGTAAACTGAAGGAGGAGGCCCAACAATGTCAGGAATGGCGCCATTGGACGTTCGACCCTGCCTAAGTGCAAAGAACTTGAAGAAGAATACGTATCTACATTCACATAATCGTAAACTGGAAATTTCTAAAGCGCTACTTAAAAGCTAAGCGCAGGGCACCAGCTTATTCACGAGCGCTGCGTCAAGTCCGTGGGGTTGTCCAAAGATGCCATGTCAAGAACCAAGTCAGGTTGCCAGGAGACCAGAGAAGAGGGGAGAGGAAGCTAGGGTGGGTTGTGTTTAACCTGAGAGAAATGGGAAGACTGATAGGCCTTCGTACACATTTAGGCTGGCCGGGAGGCATTCACGAGCGCTGCGTCAAGTCCGCGGGGTGGTCTGAAATCAACGGCAATGACGTTGTGATCTATGAAAAATTATTAGCAGAGCCTAGCATCCAATCACCGGCAGGACGTCATTACTCATGAATATTCATATCTGAAACCGGGCATGAAATGTTTAGATGCGCCTGGGAGCGCATTCGACAAATAACTATAAGGCGCTATATGATTCTCTAGTTATATATATGTATATTCGTGTATATATATATATATATATATATAATCATGACTGCGCTTTGCTTTTAACCGTTGCATGCATAGGGGGTTGAAATCCAGGTCAGCGTAGCAGCGCAGTTGGAAATGAACCCAGGACGCAGACTGGAGAAGCCGAGCCATAGAGGCAGGTGGGCGACTGCGTGCGACTAGGTGGAGGGAGAGAAGGGGAGGGTAAGGGTGTAGGCCAATAGGGGATGAATGCGTTGGGTTTAGGCATGGATTCTAATATTTAATTCTCCTTGGTTTAGGCCAGGGCTGCTAGATAATTAAGTGGCTAATTATCTGAGTCTATGGTTTAGGGTAGGAATTTGGGTAGTTGATGGTGGGGTAGAGGGTGGCGGGTGAGTGGGGCGTGTGGCGTCGCTTCTTCGCGGGTCAAAGTCCCCGTAGACAGACTGACTGGCGACCGATGAACTGGGACTCGGGTTCGAACCTGGTGCCGTAACAAAAGACGTCGAATTGAGTCATACGGGTTGGCACGCTCATGGCCAGGGTTCGAAACCCGCCTGGCGACTTTTGAGCACATCTTCTTCAACCCTAACCCCTCCCACCGAGTGGCGGATTTAGCTACAGGCGTGGGGGCTGTTTGCCCCCTCGCACCCTTCTAAATTACCTGCCGGCGCCACTCAGACCAGACTCGTGCATGGTGGACTGTCTGCCAGAATGTGGCGCCACTCTGGAAATGCTCTCATCCCCACGCAAGCAATCCTGGATTCTCCAATGCTCCCACCCACTGTCTTACGTGCCCCGGTAGAAAGTCTTCACCAAATGACTTTATCTAGCAGAGTAGTCCCACATGTCCGTCTCAAACATGTAATTGGTACGAAATGGTTGTACGTCAAGCCACAACATAATACTTCTAAGAATGAGAATAGCCGAGGTTACCAAAAGCCATGCTCTCTTAATTCCTTGCTCAGCTGATGGACATAATTATTGGTCTGTTAACAGATGCACTAACTTGCTTATTTACTCATTCACTCACTCTCACTCACCTTCACTCTCACTCATGCACTCTCATTCACTCACTCTGACTGACTCTCACTCACTCTCACCCTCACTCACACTCACCTTCACTCTCTCTCTCTCTCTCTCACTCACTCATTCTCATTCACTCTCACTCGTGCGCTCTCATTCACTCACTCTGACTGACTCACTCACGCTCACCCTCACTCACACTCTCACTCACTCTCATTCACTCTCACTCACTCGCTCGCTCACTCACTCAGTGCACGAGAAAGCACGATGTGCCCGCATTGTCTTACGGAAGCGCAGGAGCTACAAGCCCTCATAGGCAGCTGAACGCAACTATCGTCAACTGGGATGGCTTGAAACAATACAAACTCTGATGCACTCTGGGACCTTACACGCTATCGATGCTCTTCTCATGGGGACGATCTTTAAGATAATCCTGCCTTCACCGGAAGCCAGTATTGCGTCTTTCGCGCATGACACATGCGAAAATTATGACAGGCAAGCTACGATTCGGATATGCATGTAGTTAGCCTAGTTAGCTACACTGATTAAAATGTACTTCAAGACTTCTCTTGGCGAGAGGATGCCGGTTCGCATACCAATACTGGCTATATATATCAGAGATTTAAATCTCGGACTAGCTCGGTCTGTACGTGGGGACCTTAAATGGCGTGGCGCCCATTCAAACGGGCAGCTATGGTGAAAGTCTCAACCGATTGAATTCATTGAAAAATGGGCATTCAAAATTGAAAAACCATCGTGGATTTATATTTATGTATGCAAATGTGTGTGTGTAGGTAGGTATGTATGAATGTTTGTATCTGATCGACTCGTTCATTGTGTCTGTCTGTCTGTCTCTCTCTCCCCTCCTCCCTCAGTCTCTCAGCGCTAATCTTTCTTCCGGCCCTATTCAAATCCGTAACAGGCTAAAGACCTGTCTACGAAGGCGATATTCTTCACTGTATACATTGCTTAAGTAACACACGACCGTCAGATTTGTGTAACTGATTCCAAGATATGATTCACGTGACGAGGACAATTGTGTCGACCAATGACACTAATTAGGTCAGGTTATATGTTAAACAGTCCCACTGTAACGCGGCACATATCTTGTAACCTAATCCGCACTTGCACCACGTATACTATATAAATAAGAATCTGTGCTTTCACCGGACGAGATTGACTTGCAGAAAATTAGGTCGACGAATAATAACGGCGTTAACTAGGTCAGGTGAACTGTCCCGTTGCAAAGGTCAGTATGCTAATCGTGTTAACGGTGAGTTTAGTCTTAAGCGTCAAGGTCGTCTGTATTTGCATAAGACAAATTGTAACTGCCGCGATAAGTTGGGAGGGGGAATCAATTGAATATGAATATTAATTATCATTTAGCTTAAGATGGCGGCCGTCAGATTTGCCTGAGAATTTATATTCTACAATGGCCCTCGAGTTGAAAGTAGCTATGTTGACATCGCGTAACATGATATCTAAAGAATCTTATATGGACATTCTATAGCGCCGCTATTGTAATGGAATCTAAGAGAACCTGTAAACTTTTGTAGCGCCGTTGTAGCAATGAACACGGCATTAAACGTCATCAATCGTTGAGAAAGCAGAAAGCGTCTCCGATAGCTGCGCTATAAAAATTTCTGATTACAATTACAATCAGTCGATGGTAGATTTCCCAGCAGAAACGTGATATCTCGAAGACACAGCGAGAGTACGTGACAACATTCCCGTGTGGGCTTCATATGTTCTGCGTATGGACCCATATATTGAAGATAGCGAGCTCACATGGGATTATTGTTGTATTCTCATAATTTCAATATTAATCGTAATCTACATAATCCCGAGATTTCAACAGCGAAAGCCAAGTCACGGGGACCAGCTTATTCACAGACATTCAGTGAAAACAAAATCGATAGGCAAAAGGGTTCGGTTGGCCTATGACATGACCCAGTTTTCATGTTTTACCCCACCTGCACAAATTTCTGTCAGCGCCCATGTGGTCCAGTGCTGGATTTGCCACCCAAATGTTGTGGGTTCAAATCCTCGCCAGGGCAGAAAGATGTTCTGCGATTTCTGCTCCACTAGCGCCACCTGGGGAACTCGTTATACGATGAGTACACTGGTCGTTAGGTTACCTGTGGGAAGACCAGGCGGCGAGGGACAGGACTGGCCACCCGCCTTCATGTGCCGATGCTAAGAAAATGAAGTCGCTAGCACTCACGGCATTAACTTAAAACAATCCTCGTATGCCGAGCTTGAGAAAATAAAGTCGCTAACACAATATCCTCTCGACGTTAGCTTAAAGCAACCTTCGTATACCGAGGCTGATAAAATGAAGTCGCTAACACTTAATACCCGCAGTTGCCTCTCGGGCTTAGCTTAAGAGACTGTTTCCTTTTTACACTAAGAACAATTGTAATTTGAGATTTATAAACGCCTCTTAGAGGATAAACTCAACAGAGGTGCTTCCGACCCGAAAAAGTAAAATCACTGTTTAACAGTAGTCTTCAGGCGCCTGCGGAACACTGAGAGGGAGAGAAGAAGGAGCTGAAGTCGCAATTCTCGAGGGAGACGATTCCAGCAGGTGGGACTAACGTAGGCAAAGCTTCTGGACTGGGCCGCAGCGGTTTGCATGCGAGGGACAAACAGGAGATCTCGAGTGGCCGAGCGAAGGGTGCTACGGCCCGGCAATGAGGAGACCAAAGTGCAGAAGTGAATGAGGTAAAGGGGAGCAGAAAAGACCGAGTCGAGTTGGTTAACCCTGGGGATTTTAAGTTCTAAAATGGACACAAAGAAAGTCTTGAATCAAAACAATACCCAGCAAATGTTGACTGTCGAAAAGAAATATGAAAAACGATTCCCAGAAAAGTCTTTGAATTAGGAAATTCTAAACAATAAGCTGATGATCAGTTAGTATAACAGGCCAACTGAAGGCCATTGAAGTCTGTTACCCTTTCAATCGGCTGCTGATAGGAAAAAGCTATAGCAGCTGTAGTTACGGTAAAGGCTTTAGTTCCGTCCGACCTTTCGTCCATCCATCCGTCCGTCCGTCCTTTCGTCCATCCATCCGTCCGTCCGTCCGTCCGTCCGTCCGTCCGTCCGTCCGTCCGTCCGTCCGTCCGTCCGTCCGTCCGTCCGTCCGTCTCTGAATCAATTTAAAAGAAAACTCGTTTAGACGTTCAAAAATGAATTACAGCCTGCCAAGAGTTTCAACGCACACACGTAGCCTAAAGTCACATCTACCTTTTTGTGACTATCGCTAATTTAATTTGTTCTTTTAAACTGCTGATAAAAATAACAAGAACCTGACGAACAGGAACACTCCGCCAGCGAACCATACAATCGTTGCGCAATCTGAGCAGACATTTCAATTAACCGCGCGTGGGAAATTACCAGCAAGCGCAGCGGCGCTTTGAACAATAGCCCTCCTCCACCGACCCCCTCCGCGCTCTTTGACCGTTCGTCGCAGTTGCGTTAGAGGCGTGGCCAGTTTCTAGGCGCATCCAATCAACGCAGCGTATACATTTGATTAACAATTCTCAGCAACCAATCGCCGATGGTGATTTGTGACGACCGCGCAAGCGGCTCGAGTGTCCTCGAGTTTCGTCAACGTTGGAGGTAAATTTATTTAAAGCGGTGTTTTGGTGAGTGCGTAATTCTAGTTGTGTCGTGTTTACCAATGGAGTCCGAAGGAGGTAAGGACGGTGAGGTCCAGGGTAACATGCAGGTGATCGTCGGGTTAAGAGACCCTGTAAAAGATTCAGCTTTGCTTGCGCTGATGAAAGAGACCGGATACCCGATCTACCAAGAAAACGGGCAGCGGAAATACGGCCCGCGCCCCAACTGGAAAGGCCCCATCCCGTCGCGAGGTTGCGAGGTCTTCGTGGGGAAGCTCCCACGCGATTGCTTCGAGGATGAGCTGGTTCCAATCCTGTCCCGCGTCGGGCCCATCTACGAACTGCGCCTGATGATGGAATTCTCTGGTTCGAATCGCGGTTTCTGTTTTGTGACCTACACTAGCGCCGAGGACGCAAAACGAGCCGTACGAGATCTGAACAACTACGAGATTCGCAAGGGTAAGTTCCTCGGGGTCTGCCAGAGCGTCGACAACTGTCGCCTGTTTGTCGGAGGACTTCCGCGCGAGAAGAAACAGGACGAGATCCTCGAGGAACTGCGAGGTCTTGCCGACGGGGTCGTTAAATGCATCGTCTACTCGGATGCGAGGGATAAGACGAAGAATCGGGGTTTTGCGTTCGTCGAGTTCGAGAGCCACAGGGCGGCAGCGATGGCCAGGCGGAAGTTGGTCGGCGGGGGACCCGTCCAGCTGTGGGGTCAGCAGATCGCCATCGACTGGGCTGAACCGGAAGTGGAGATTGACGAAGACATCATGTCACAGGTAGACGCTGAGGTTCTTGTTCAGATTACTATCCGTCCACTCCAACCAACCATCCTTCCATCCATCCACATTCATTTATCCATCTACCCACCCACCCACCTTCATTTATTCATGCATCCATGCATGCATGCATGCATCCATTCATCCATCCATCCACTTATATGTCCATTGTTTTGTTCATTCATTCATTCATTCATTCAATCATGCATCCATCTATCCATAATTCCATCCATCCACTCATTCATTTGTGTCCATTCTTTCGTTCATTCATTCATTCCCTTATGTGTCCATCCATCCATTTATCCATCCATCCGTTCGTTTATTCGTTTATTCTTGTATCCATACATCCATTTATCTGTTATTCCATCCATCCATCCATCTATTCATTTATGTGTCCATTCATTTGTTTGTTCATTCATTCATTCATGTATCCATCCTTCCATTTATCTGTTATTCCGTCTATCCGTTGATCCATCCATCCATCCGTCCATCCTTCCATCTAGTCATTGATTTTGATTGATCAAATCCATTCATCCATCTCCAAGGGATGAATGGATCGGATCTATTGTCGGATCGGATTGATTGATCGATTGAGTGAATGGACGAATTTAAGAGTGGTGCTGGACCCCTGCCTCGAAGGTCTACACAGTTCCACCACAAATTTATGTCAACACGACCTACAAAAAAATTGAACCCAGGTCACTGAATTGAAAGGTTGTTGATATATTCTTTCCTTTATCTATCTGATTTTGACTGGAATTTTCAGTGAATTATGATTCTTGGTTACAGTTTTGCTTAAAGTGACCACTAATTAATGCCATGCGCATTATGATAAAGGGGCTATAGAAGTCATTAGATTAGGTTTGTTGCTCATTGCTCACATTGCTGTGTCCCTTTGAAGGTGGATAGGAAACTATGTGTCTCATGGTTAGTATCCTTCTGAAATCATAATAGTCTGTACATGTGTAAGAGAAGAGGTAGGTTTGATTAGATTAGATTAGATTAGGGTGAATTAGATAATTGTAGATTAGGACCCATCTCGTTACAAAAGACCCTCCTTTTAACCTGCATCATTACAACATGTTATAACCAGTCCAGGTCTTGGGAACATGGATGACATATTTAATTGGCGTTTAGAATACGACCTCACTATGACAGGCCTTGACGTGGCTTTCAAAGCAAAGGTCCAGTTGCTTTTAAAATTTGGCCTGCTTTATATGTAAGATTTTCAGTTCTAAACTAAAGATGCATATCTTTCTTCTTGCTTACCCACTGTAGCCTGACTTCTGGTTTCTCTGACGTATAAGAATTCGACCCGTTAGCTCCAACGGTATAGGATTTTGATTGCGATTTTCATTTGAAGCGACATTGATTAATGCCTTGGACATCTTTAAATTGTAGTAGATTAGTAAGATTTGATTAGGTTAAACTTGTTTGTATAAGATGTGATTAGGTTAAATTTCTTTAGAAACACTTTGATTGGAATAAGGAGGCTATAGACTTGATCAGTTTAACTTACTTGTAGATGGTGCAAGGGTAGATTAAGTAGCTTAGGTTAAATTATTTCTTTTATCGGCTATACTGATGTGTAAGCTACATTAGATTTGGCAAATTCAATTTAAGTTAGAATAGTTGAGACTGGGTGGATTGGGGTTGACGGTGAATTCTTGGGGTGGAGTAGGTATTTGCTGTGGAATTTGGTGCACAGACTGACATTTTGGGGGATTTGCGTAAATGTTTTATCATAATGTCCAGGAGAAAATTCGCATTCGCTTCTGTAACCCTTAACTTCTTCATTAGAATTGGTTAGACTTCACAATCTTCTCAGTCCCCTTAACTTTTTGGTTAGAATTGGTTAGCATTGGATATGTTGTTCTGTTAGATCCGGAGCACCTCTGACGAGTTTTTCTTGAAGTGGCGCTATATAATTTTGTGATTGCAATTAGGTTATGGGCGCCAATACGCAGAGGCAGGTGGGGTGCTTGCCCCTCCGGGAATTAACTTTTGGCCCTTATCATGTCGGGATGATATGTACCGGTTTTCTTGCCTGCTACCTCCTGTAAAGATATCTGTAGGTTCCCATGCCGATAGGTTAGGTTAGGTTACACTAGGTTAGGTTAGGATAGGGGTAGGTTAATTTAGGTTACACTAGGGTAGGTTAGGATGGGGTAGATTAGTTTAGGATGGGATAAGTTAGTTTAGGTTACACTAGGTTAGGTTAGGGTAGTGGTAGGTTTGGTTAGGTTACACTAGATTATATTAGGTTATACTGGGTTAGGTGAGGATAGGGGTGGGTTTGGTTAGGTTAGGGTAGCCAAAGGTTAAGTTATGTTACACTAGGTTAGGTTAGGTTGCACTAGGTTATGTTAGGATAGACATGTTAGGTTAGGTTACACTAGGTTAGGTTAGGATAGCCATAGGTTAGGTTAGGTTGCACAAGGCTAGGTTGGGTTGCACTAGGTTAGGTTAGGATAGCCATAGGTTAGGTTAGGTTGCACAAGGCTAGGTTGGGTTGCACTAGGTTAGGTTTGGATAGACGTAGATTAGGTTAGGCTTCACTAGTTTAGGTTAGGATGACCCTAGGTTAGGTTAGGTTACCATAGGTTAGGTTAGGCTATAGGTTAGGTTAGGTTTAACTGGCTGTTCATGGATGCCTGGTCGCCAGTATTGCTCCTGCATGGACGCTCCGAGCATCTCTCGGTGCCTGTGGAAAATGTTTGCTCAGCTCTCTTGTCGGCCAGTTGCTGAGGCGGTTGCTAGGCAACGGAGTGCTGGACTTTGCTCGACGGCAGCAAGAGAGGCTGGAGCCGGAGGACGGGGTATGATTGGGCGGGGACGCAGGTAACATATGGGCAGGTGGACAGCAATACCCGCATCTCCCTTTCAAATAGATTCTACTTGTCCTGTTAAATTATGCAAACAATGAAGGTATCTCTTACCTGCGTCGTTCATCTCTCCACCCACTGGGCTGTCTGGCTGTACCCTCACCCACCCACCATTTCATTCCATCCATGCAACAGGTGTGTTTGGAATTTTGCTTGTGAATTCTGCTCGAAAACAATTATCTAAATATTGACTTCTATAGCACCGTTATCATAAAGCACAAAAGCACCAATCGATGGTCACTTCTGAGAAAAGCGAAGACCAGTGTAATTCATTTGTAATCGTAAACTCCAAATTTCTAAAGCGCTACTTAAAAGCTAAGCTCAGGGCACCAGCTTATTTGCGAGCACTGCGTCTAGTCAGAGGGGTTGTCCAGAGATGCTGTGTCTAGAACCAAGTCCGGTTGCCAGAAGACCAGAGAGAGAAGGGGGAGAGGGTGGGGTGTGTTTAAGCGGGGAGAAATGGGAAGACAGCGGATTTGATGGATCAGGGTGGGATTTCTTGATGAGACTTGCATTAGGCAAAACCAGTCGCGATCCATGTGGCCCTGAAGAAGATTTATGAAGGATAATCAATCCAGGAAAGATGGGGCAAATGGCATGAGCTTTCCCATGGCGGCTTGGGCCTTGTAAAATGCACAGCTTACCCAGGCCTCACGTAGGAAGGGGATTCAGATTTTTAAAAATGTTTTGTGTTAAATGTTAATATTTTTCTCTTTTTTAAATAATATAATTCGCTACTGTGAAGTCTACTATTAGTAAACTTGTGGACATGCATGATTTGAGATTTGGGCCTCGTATTCGCAGGGTCCTGGACCTGTCTGTTTCTCTGCAAGACCCTATGAATGTTTACCCTGTGGTACCATGGTGCATTGCAAATGTGCTTGACCACTACCTCAGCATTTGGGGTTTGAATCCTTGTTCCCCTTGGGAAATTAACAGCTTGTTGCTTATATGGACATGGGGCTTTCTTTTCTCTGGTGTCTTCTGCACCCCAGGACAAGGTGAAATCTGTACCCCACGTCTAAAGTCTAAGCTATATTTCCAAAATTAAAAGTGCGTAAGTGCTATTTTGCTTCCTCAATTTGTGCCCCTAGTTCTGTGCCCGAGGACAACTGTCCCGTTCTGCTACACCCCTGCTTTTTCTACTCTGAACTTCTGTAAACCTCACGGTGTGGTCTTAGCTGATGAATAGGGACTTTTCAGTGAACTTCACTTTTCTAAGTCGACTGTTCCTCTTAACTGTGCTGCTCGTCTCATAAGGGGCATTCCAAAATATGGCCACATCTCGTCTTATATTCGTGACATTCTTCACTGGCTCCCCGTCCAGCAGCGTGTCCACTTTAAGATCCTTTCCCTCATGCGCAATTGTGTTGTTGGCTCTGCTCCCCTTTACCTCATTCACTTCTGCACTTTGGTCTCCTCGTTGCCGGGCCGTAGCACCCTTCGCTCGGCCACTGGAGATCTCCTGTTTGTCCCTCGCATGTGAACCTCTGCGACCCAGTCCAGAAGCTTTGCCTACGTTGGTCCCACTTGCTGGAATCGTCTCCCTCGAGAATTGCCACTTGAGCTCCTTTCTCTCTCCCTCTCAGTGTTCCGCAGGCGCCTGAAGACTGTACTGTTTAACAGTGATTTTACTTTTTCGGGTCGGAAGCACCTCTGTTGAGTTTATCCTCTAAGAGGCGCTTTACAAATCTCAAATTACAATTACAGTTAACCATTTTGGTTGGAAGTGACCAACGATTGATGACTTGTGTGTTGTGATAATGGTGCTGTAGAAGTTTCCAGATTAGATTATTTTAATGCAGGTCTGTAAAGTAGCACATTCTCTTTTTTTGGGCACTGAAGCTTGGAGCTGATGACTGTATTTATGACATTTAGGTTCTCTTTGCATTCATAACCTCTTGCAATTATGTTTCCATTTTTTGTTGATGATGATGATGATGATGAGTCCTCTGCCCAAAGGCAGGTCCATTAACTTTATGCCACCCGGGGATGAGATGAGTGAGGTGGTTTCCCGTTGCCTTCCTCACAGACAACTGTGGGTGAGGAACTTGTCCAAGGTCCCTATGCAGTGGCTTGAGGCAGATTCGAACCCGCGAGGCAAAGACCATACCACTTCACCACTGCGGTCTTTTACAACTGTAATCTCAGGTTTACTCTAATGTTTACATTTACGATTACAATGGTGTTTTTAGGTGAAGATACTTTACATACGTAACCTCATGTTGGATACCAGTGAGGAAAAAATTGAGATGCTATGCAACGGAGCCTTAAAGAAGACAGATGCAATAGAGCGTGTCAAAAAGTTACGCGACTATGCGTTTGTTCACTTCAAGGAACGGAGTGACGCGATTGCAGCGATGAAGGAGTTAAACGGTTGGTGAAGTTGATTAACCCTTCAGTAGCGAAAGCAATGTAACGCAGATTGAAGCGACGTTTTATGGTGTGGTACCATATTATGCTGGTTGGTGATGAAGACAGATGTGCAAGAACAAACTGCTCCGGTTTGTTACGCAGAGTTTTCTCGGCAGGCTCTAACCCACAATCGTTGGATTACAGTCTCATTGCTGTACTGCATAAGACACTTGTTTAGTGTTTAAATTATTTAGGTTAAAAGGGGTCATTATTATTCAGTTAAGTTCATTATTATTAAATTATTCGGGTTTATTTGGTCAGTTGAATAATCTCCCAACATTAGTTGTTAATTCTATGAATTAGTCTCTCAACTTTAGGTGTTCATTCTGTCAATTAATCTCCTGACATATCTCAAATCTCCCTGAAAAACATACAATTCGTGGTTGCTGCAATAGCTTACAACGTTTGAATCTGAAGACTTCTTCTATAGTTCTGTTGTCGTAAGTTAGACAGAATCTTTGGTGGCTGTAAACTTTGTTCAGTCCATTTTCGGAATAAAGGTCTTGCCGAGATTCCAAGTCTATCCATTCATTGTCATGCATTTGGCTTACCTTACCTTTTTTTAAACAGGATTGTACCTTCTATTGACATACCTTACCTTCTTTGTACAGTGTCATGCCTTCTACCTATCTACCTTACCTTCTTTGTGCAGTATCTTACCTTCTACCTGTCTAACTTATCTTCTTTCTACAGGATCTTGCATTCTACTGATATACCTAACCTTTTTTGTACAGTATCTTACTTTCTGCCTGTCTACTTTATCTTCTATGTACAGTATCTTACCTTCTACCTATATCACTTACCTTCTTTGTACAGTATCTTACCTTCTACCGATATACCTTACCTTTTGTGTACAATATCTTGTTCTTCATATGGTGTCTATAGACAACCCTTTTGACCTGATGCAGAAATGCACACTGCTATGCTCTCATGTATAAGTAGGGCTTTAGACGTTCTTGCATTTGAAATTTACGATTTGTGATTTAACCTACAAAATTTCTTGAACAGGTCTAGAGGTTGACGGTGCTACCATTGAGGTTGTCCTGGCAAAACCAGTTGACAAGAAAAGCCCCAAGAAACCCACTAGGCAAGAGGTAAGCTGTCATTTTCACAAACGGTGCATGTGTTTGTATGTACTAATATATGTTTAAGTATGTTTAAGTATCTCCCAGCACTTTGTGAGGTACTTTAAAGGTGCTCTATAAGCGTGTTAATGCATACACATAGTTGCATTTCTACCTACACATATACATACCTACACACATACATACATACTTACCTACACATATACATACACACATGCAAATACACATATAGGCATAGATGCATGCATACGTATATCAGTTATAGCGCCTATTGGTCACATAATACTCTCTCTCCGGAGGACAGTGATTGAAGGAAGAATTGAGAGGCAGAAGGTTCAAGGAAGATGGTGTTGGACTGGATGATGGATAAAAGAAGAAGATGGGGCTACAAAGAAGTCAAGGAGAGGGCACAGGACAGAGAGGAGGGGCATCGTTAGATTCTTGGCCCCACCTCAGAGCAGAACACTGAAAAAGAAGAAGAGGAAGAGCACATGTAAGGAATCTCTTGACAGTAGACACAAGTTAGTAAGTAGTTGTTAAGCTACATAAGATGGCTGTGGGTAGCAGATGGCACTGGAATGATTTACCAGGTCCCACTTTTTTAAAACACGGCTGTCAAACGGATCTGAAAAGTTTTTCATCTGAGTGTCTGGGATTTGCATTGCATGAAAGTCACTGTGGAATGTGTGAGGAAAGGTTATATAGTTGCTGGAACATGGCTGTGTACAACAGATCTACAATTTTTGTGCTGTGTTTTTAACTGGAGAGCCGTGCTAAAATTCATGTGTTACTGTCACCCACCCCTTACTCTGCCCCTACTTTATAAGCAGACCAGGACTTACAATGCTGGGTAACAAAAGCCATGCTAAGTGGGTAGACCCAGACAGACAGAGGCAGACAGGTCGAGAGACAGACAGAAAGACAGTCAGACAGAGATACAGGTAGAATTGGACATCCGTTTACTCAGCTGCCCTGAGTTTGAAGTCCCACTGTCTATATTTCTGCATTGCCAGCTCAAAGTGGCATATGATTAGCATAGATTTGTATCTGGATCTACACCGTACACTCGGATTCTGATTAACATAATTAGCTAAATCCGCAGGTCATTTGCGCAGCGGATCCTTAATGTTATACCGTTTTTGGTCTAATGTAAATGTATACATGTTGGAATTCACCTAAGTAGGAGGAAATTCCTAAAGCTAACACTGAGAGGCAGCCTTGGATAGGAAGCACTAGAGACTGTTTTCTTGGCCTCGGCATATGAGGCTGGGTGGGGAGTCCTCTCCCTCACTGCAAGATCTTCCCGTCGGCAGTGTACGGTCAGTTTAACCGTAATCGTAAGCTCGAGACTTCTACAGCGCCTGATGAAAGCTAAGTCACAGGGACCAACTTATTCACAGGCTCTCAGTCAAAACCAAATCGATAGGCAAGAAGGGTTTGGTTCCAGGTTAAGATCCAAGAATCAGGCAGGCAAACAGTCAGACGTCTACGGTAGATAGTGTTTGGATTTGAGTACACATTTTAAAGCTGAGTTCACTAGGGGGCGCTTGCGGAAGAGAGATTTTGAGATATCTTGCTGCTCTGGCGGGTATTTGAACCCTTGAGCTTTGGGTTGTAGGCCCAGAATGCTGTTGTGTTCCCCATTAAAGGTGCTATATAAATAAGACCTGGCTTAAGACACCGTTGTTGAGAGAACTCTTGTTTCATGGTCTTTTTAGCTTTGGTTTTAGATTTCATTAATGATTTTTTCCAGCATGAGCCGATTCTTGGTTTGCCTGGAATGACCTACATTCCAGCTGGTTCGTTGGTAACGTCACCAACGCAGGAATCTCTTGCTGGACATGCTTCCAGGTTGGTAGTGGTGGTAGTGGTGTTAGTGGTGGTGGTGGTAATGGTGTTAGTGGTGGTGGTGGTGGTGGTGTTAGTGGTGGTGGTGGTGGTAATGGTGTTAGTGGTGGTGGTGGTGGTAATGGTTTTAGTGGTATTAGTGGTATTGGTAGTATTGCTGGTATTAGAGGTGTTGGTGGTGGTGGTAGAAGTATTAGTGGTGGTGATGGTGGTGTTAGTGGTGGTGTTAGTGGTGGTGGTAGTGGTGGTGGTAGTGGTGGTGGTAGTGGTGTTAGTTGTATTGGTAGTATTGCTGGTATTAGAGGTGTTGGTGGTGGTGGTAGAAGTATTAGTGATGGTGGTGGTGGTGGTGTTAGTGGTGGTGGTATTGGTGGTGGTGATATTAGAGGTAGTGGTATTAGTGGTGGTGTTGGTGGTATTGGTGGTGGTGATATTAGAGGTTGTGGTATTAGTGGTGGTATTAGTGGTGGTGGCAAGGATGGTAAGGATGACAGTGGTAATGAAGGATACATTAATTATGTCATTGTAATCAAGTTGAGATTAGCCGACTTTGTGCAATTAACAAATGCTTTACATAAATAAATAAATTTATTTTGAAAGTTGTTTTATTTATCGTCTGCACAAAAATGAAGTCAGATCGATAAAAAACATTTTTCAATCAAATTATTCAGTAATTTGTAACTTAATACAATATTTGATTTTTATTATCAGAATAATTTGCTCTACAGTATAGCAATATATTATACCATATTAGCAAAATATGATTTTTTATCTATTTTTTCTGGCAGAGAGCTTTTGGGTCGAAATCCGTTGGTCATGGGCACAAGAGAGGGTTCAAAGGGCAGAGTTCGAGGAGCTGGGGGCATCGGGAGGGTCTATTCACAGACAAGGTCACCCTACAGGAAAGCATCGATGGAGGTTAGAAACATTGATAAGAGGTAAAGTAAGGTAAGGTAATATAAAAGGTAGGGTATATGATCAGGTGCTGAAGCCAGTTGGGATAAAACTGTGATCGTGAGGTATTGGCATGATCTTGAAGTGCTAGCATGAGGTGTCCTCAATTTCATCATTGGGGTTGACCTGTTCTCTGTCTTTCGCCCTTCTAGCTTGTTCCAACAGAGGGTGAAAACTTAAAATAACCTTCAGTCGTGAATGGAAATCAAACTAGGAACTTTGAATTGTCGAAGTTTATTTAACCACTAGACAATAAAGACAACTGTGCCAGTTTAAACAGGTTTTGTCCAGATTGGTGTGAATTATATTCGACCTTTTACGCGGCATAATTGACTATGTTGTCAATCTTTATTTATTACGTTACTGGTACTTTTGATTTTTTTGTAATTTCCCTGAAATTTTAATTATTGTGTTAGGACTCTTTTAAAATAGTCGAGCAAAATTCGTTTGAAGGAAAACTTTTGCAAAAGAGTTACAGTATTTTGTACATTTTTAGATCATATATATTACATGTTGTTACACTGGAGTTACTACACCAATTGAAATACAGCTAGAGAATGTGTACAAAGTGTTGCTGAGTTGTGCTTTGGTTACTGGAGTTTCGTACTTATTGTTGAGAATATAATGTGTTACAATTTAATGTTAAAGATGGGACGATTTGGTTCAATATTATGTTTAGATTAGAATTAAGAAAGGAAATTGCAAGTAATGTTGCTATATGTTCAGAAGAAAAATAGTGAAGAAATGAACATTTCAGTTAATGTTGCAAACTGTTCAGAAGAGAAATAGCTAAGAAATGAACATTTCAGTTAATAATACAGAATGTTCAGAAGAAAATAGTTAAGAGATGAACAATTCAGGTAAAGTTACAACATGTTCAGAAGAAAAATAGTGAAGAAATGAACATTTCAGTTAATGTTGCAAACTGTTCAGAAGAGAAATAGCTAAGAAATGAACATTTCAGTTAATAATACAGAATGTTCAGAAGAAAACAGTTAAGAGATGAACATTTCAGGTAAAGTTACAACATGTTTAGAAGAAAAATAGTGGAGAAATGACCATTTCAGTTACTGTTGCAAAATGTTCCGAAGAAAAGCAGTAAAGAAATGAGCATTTCAGTTAATGTTGTAACATGCAGAGAAGAAGTCAGTTATGAGACGACCAATTTGAGTAACGTTGCAATATGTTTTTTAAGAAAGGTTGATTATTTTGAGTCAAATGGTTGAAGTCAGTTGGTATCAAGTGTTTCATATGTTGAGTGAGATTAAGAAGCGGTGTTAGTTTGATTTCTGGTCTATGAGTGTTTTGTTATTATCGAGTTTATGCGTCGATGAAGGTTTTAGAAGCTGAACTCCGTCAGCTTTTAAGAATAGCATTGTAAATTTACATTGTGTGATAGGAAGCGGAGTTCAGAAAAAAGTTTATCGCCTTAAAGTCGCCCGGGTTCAAAGGGCACAGTTGACTGTTGTTAAGTACCTGTTCAGACGTTTTTCAAATCTGTTTAGGAAATTTATCAGTTAATTGTATGCACATTTTAATGTAGGCTCATTAGGTTTTATTTCTGAAAATTGGTTCTACTGAGTGCAGATTTTCCTGAATGGGTTTGAAAGGTAACAATGGACAGACTTTTAAGAGGGCTTGCAATGGACAGAGGGCTTTTAGTAGGGACTGCAGTGGCGAGGGGGTTTAAAGAGGGCTCTAAAAAGTTGCAACACGAGTCCATAGTTACAAATATGGTGAGCATGCTTTCAAAAGCTATCGCTGGTTGCCATATGAAGTGTCACGCTGGACTGAGGTCGCATTTGAAGCCGATCTAAGTTTACGATTCACATTTATGACCAAGTTATGTTAGAATTTGTGTTCTAGCAAAGCAGGTTAGAAAAGGGTTATGTGTCCAGTTTAAGCTAAAGTCTTACCTGCTTTTCCAGAACTATAATTTTAAGGAGAGTAATCCAAAGAAACATAATGTATTCACGCTGTTATTTATGTAGCACAAGTCTAAGGAAATGCATCATGGTTGCTTTGGTGTGGCCTCGCAAAACCAACATGTGATCGTAATACGAAAATTTATTTTTAACCCATCTCGAAATAAATTGTAATTGTGATCAGTAACTTCTGTTGCGCCAGTGTCTAATGCACAAGCATCAACCGATGGCGCATCAAAGCCAAGCCACAATCAGGTCAACATCCAGAAGGTCAGTCCACAAGACAGAGAGGCAGCCTGTGGTGGATAAGCAATTTGAAAAAAATTGAAATATGTTTCATGCCATTGACAACGTGGTTTATAACTGATTTTCAGATGATATTTTTGACATGGAGAGGATGTTTGTTATAAACAGTAGGTTTATCACCCATACTCAGTGTGATCTTGCTTTGGAGGAAAATTTTCTGCTCAAATCGCATGCCACAAATTGACTATCGCTCACCAGAAGTGTAAAATTATGATCGCATAATTGTTCCTAATTTATTTAAGTTTCTGAATGAGATTAAAATCAGCAATAAAGATACTTGAACACCTGCATTTTAATTTTTTACCAATTGTTCTTCGATTAAGTTTTTGCTTCCTTGTTTTCAAATCAGAAAAGATGAGATTCTGTCTTTGAGTGTCCACATTGAATATCAAATTGAGATATCGGTGTGTTTGTGAATTAGTAGTTCTGTCGTTAGTGCACTTGCTCAAGAAAAGCTTTTGGGTTTGGTCCTGTGGAATGGTTTTTAGATCGACGTGCTGCTATGTAGAAACGATTATTTTGAGGATCTTACTCGTTTAGATAATGTGTAAATTATTTAGGTTAAAGGGGTCATTATTATTCAGCTTAGTTCGTTATTATTAAATTATTTGGGTTAAATTGGTCATTGAGTCAAATAATCTCTCAAGGTTAGGTGTTAATTTTATGAATTTGTCTCCCAACTTTAGGTGTTCATTATGTCAATTAATCTCCCGATATTAGGTGTTCTGCCAATTAATCTCCCAACATTATGTGTTCTGCCAGTTAATCTCTCACCATTATGAGTTTCAATTCGTTTAAATCTCCCAATCAGTGGTGATCAGTCATGGAATTATTGGTGAGGCTTTACTTTTTCATTCAAAAAATTACAATTGAAACTATTTTGCTAATTATTTGGCAATGTTCAGTGTCCATTTTGTGAGTTGAACATCCTTTGCCCATACAACTTTGGTCAATTCACCTTTGAACGGACTTAAATTCTAAGCAATGGCTTGGATAAAGTGCCTTAATTTTGTGAACATTCTGGCTTATAGCCAAGTATTTACATAACATGCATACATATTAATATATTTACATATTAGATACATGTTTAACTGTAAAATAGGTAATTATGGCACAGTAGCTGATTGGTTAGAGAACTTGACTTGTAATGCAGAGAGTATGGGTTCAAGCCTCCCCGAGACGGTTACTGTGTAGGGACTTTGAGCAAATCCTTCATTCACAACTGCTCAGTGGCATTAATTGATGATTAGTCATTTGATAGTGGCGCTTCATAAATGCAGAAATCATAAACATGACTAACTGTTTTCTCTTCAGCTCTGTAAATTAGAGTTACTGAGTATTTCTGTAATTTGTAAATTAATTTACGATTATTTGATTGAATTGTAAGATAATTTCTTTCATTTTTATATGGTGGTTGCTATTTTTATCCTACGATGGCTATTTTAAGGCACCTGTTTTCAGCCAGTCTTTACCGGTAATAATACCAAGCACAGTTTTCTTCGTAGATTCAGTTTGGGCTAAACCGGTCTGAAAATATTGCAGGACTTAAATAAACATTGAAATTATCGCTAGATTTTAGACACCAACGATTGTAGATGATATGTGTTAGTTGCAACCCGGGCTGTAACGGCCATGTAACTATAAATACATATAAACGATGATGTTTCTCATTTTGTACATTGGCTTTGAGAAGGCAGCTGCCTACACTTAAAAACAGGAGTATCAGCTGACCTAGTTCTTTATTTGTGCATTCCAAGGACCAAAGAAAGAAGCAAGTCTGTTGTCCATTACGTAGTTTACAAATTGAATAAGTAGCTCTAATAGTGGTCTTCTGCTTTTGACTTTCTTTCTTGCTTTCCGTGAGCTAAAATGGACCATTATTCTGAGATTTGGTAACAGTTCTAGACTCGTAGCAGAGGCTGAAATGATTTTAGCAAATAAATAAGGAAAATAATAGAAAATCTTATTCTTTCTGATCTGCAGCAAATTGCGATCTGTTTGTCATATTAATATTTTTCTTGGCAGAAAACAGGTGCGAACATTTAATTCGCTATTTTCAAATTAATTTAATTATCTGATAAGGAATCATTTATTACTACTGCAACTTCAGTAATGTTAATATTACTACAGTAAGAAAATTAATCTTTCCACTGTGTCCAATGAAACTAAATTATAATCTTTAATTGCTTTGATATTATCCAATCTGATCTAGTCTTTAATAATAATAATTAATAATAATAACAGTAATAATAGAAATAGTAATAATAATAGAAATAGTAATGATAATAATAAGTAATGAGAATAATAATTATAATTATAATAGTGCTCAAAGTATAGAAGCAGTAGCAGCTGTAATAGTAATATTAATAGTATTTATAATATTTTTCCTGTAACTTGATTTTTCATTTCTGAGAGAAAAACCTAACAAATGACAAATTGTAACAATATTAATATTGATATTTGGTGAATATTAATGGTGGTGGTTGATGATCATAGATGATTGTTGCTGCTGATTGTTCCTTTTTTCTCAGTATATTAGCGACTGCAATATTAATTGTTAATATATAATAACTAACTATGAATGAATCAATGAATTTATGGTTTTTTAGTAATTTAATTGGTTTTACAAGTTGTGAACAAATTTATACAGTCTAGTTTACATTACAGCATTATATATGCATGTAGTATATCTGGCTATTTATATAGCGCCTTTTAAGAACCTAACAGCAACACCAGGTGTCTAGTAACGATGATTGCTTAATTAAAAATGTATGAATGTATCTAATTTGAAGACTTCTATAGTGCCGCTATCATAATGCCCAAGGCATGTATGTATCTAGACACATAATATAGCACATTTAAGTACCTCACAAAGGGATGATTACATTACAGTACAATGCAGTTCAACCCCACTTTCTTGTGTCCACTAACAACGATGTTGGCCAGTAAAACATAGCACAGGCTGTTGCTATGCCAACGTGAAGATAAACTGATGTTGGCCAGTAAAACATAGCACAGGCTGTTGCTATGCCAACATGAAGATAAACTGATGTTGGCCAGTGAAACATAGCACAGGCTGTTGCTATGCCAACATGAAGATAAACTGATGTTGGCCAGTAAAACATAGCACAGGCTGTTGCTATGCCAACATGAAGATAAACTGATGTTGGCCAGTAAAACATAGTACAGGCTGTTGCTATGCCAACGTGAACATAACGACTAAGCAGTGTTAAAGTCATTATAAATGAAAGTTTGTCAGTGAGAAAGCAGTTTATAATTCGTTAATTTTTAGTTTTGAAATTGGTGTAGTCATTGAAATTGATGTAAACAATTATTTCTCGGTTTTACTCCCAGTAGACTGGAAAATGTTTGGTTTTCAGGGCCGATCAGTCGGCTTTTATCCGGGTATGGAGATGATTATAACAAGCCCCCTCATTTTCAGCCCACCCTTGGCTCAGGCCAAGCTACCTGCACAGGTAAACCAATCATCGTCGTCGTGACCTTGCTTTATCTTGGTGTGGCATCTGCTTCCAGCTGCTTGCTTTGTCTGTGATTAGTGGTGCAGAAAAACTGTTGCATGCTGTAAAATTTTTACAGTTTGAAAGAAAGTACAACCGGGTGAAATGCTTGCTTGGCTTCTTGTAGTTTATGTCTGATAAATTACAGATTTTATATTAAATATAACATTCTGATATTTCATATAAATAAATAAATGTATATATATATATATAAACTACACTTTACTTTTTATTTTTTTTTCATTCTTTATTAATCCCAAAAATTGACAAAAATTATAATTAGCAAGAATATGATAGAATAAAGCCTTTCTACTTCGTGAGTGTGTGTATATATATATATGAATGTATATATGTAGATAAAATGTATCTGTATGTATATAAGTATATATATACTTACATATATATACAGATACATGTATATACAGATACAGATATATATATACTTACATATTTTTACAGATACATTTTATCTACATATATATACATTCATATATATATATATGTATATATGCATACAAATATATATGCATGCATATATGTGTGTATGTGTGTGTGTAAATAACAAATATGAGTACACAGAACTAATCTATGCATGAAATATGTACACATAATTATATAATGTAGGTTTCCTACACTTAACATATTCTAAACTTTGCAGTCAGAAAAGTAGGCAGCCAGACATGTGGAAGTGATTACATATATACTGGAACCACACTGCAATTCTGTCTTACACTGAAACCCCACTATAATGTCTGCTTTCTAGCAGAACTTCATAATTCTGTCGTTACACTGGAACCAGTTATAATTATATGTTTGCACTATAACCATATGATAATCTTTGAACTGGAACCCCGTTGTAATGCTGTTGTTGAACTAGAGCCCCTTTATTAATCTGCCTTTGCGCAAAGTTCAGTAAATCACCCATATCCCGTGTGGAATGCTGGGAAGGCGTTCATTTCCTTTTTTGGGCCCTTGAGCGGGCAGTGGACGAATCCCAAGGTCCTGAGCACTTTGCCGTTGCATCACAGGACTTGCCGTTTACTCCTCAGCTTACGCCGTTACTAACTTATGCAGCATGATGAGAGAAAAACATTGCCTTTTCAGAGTCGTAATCAGAGTCCACTCAGCTGACTCGAACTCGCAATTTTGATTACAGACCAAAATGCTACTGACTGGACCACCGTGTTGCACTTGGTTTTGCACTGAAGCCTTGATATAGTGTTTTTGTGAGTCATGTGAAGTGTTGTAAGAAGTTGTAGTATAAAGCAGGCATGTTCTTAAGAAGACGACTACAAAATGGAGTTCATGATCCAAACTTGCTATAACAGTATTCACTTAGTAATGAAGGGTGTTATGAGAGGATTCCTGTGTAGATGCCAGATATTTCTTATTTTATGCATTTTGTGTGTGTGTGTGTGTGTGTGTGTGTGTTTAGTTGTGTGTGTATGCATCATCGTAGGTGTTAGTCGTGCAAAAATGTTCTGTTTACGATGCATAGCATTCCATGCATTTGGATTATTCCTGCCTTGCACGGAACGCTGTTTTGCAGGTGTCTCCCTCTCCCTTGTCTGTCTGTCTGTCTGTCTGTCTGTCTGTCTGTCTGTGAACATTGTGCAGCTTGCATGTGTGTGTGTGTTTGTCTCTGTCTCCCTCTATTTTTTTCTTTCTGCTATCACTTGCTTTCTTCCTGTTTCCCTCTTTCTGTCTGTCTCTCTTTATGTGAACATCATGTAGCTTGCATGTGTTTTTCTCTCTGTTTCTCTCTGTTTGTCTTTTATTATTTCTCTCTTTCTCTGTCCTTTGCTTTATCTCTCCATCTCCCTCCCTCTGTCTGTCTGTCTGTCTGTCTATATATATATATATATATATATATCTGTCTGTCTATATATCTGTCTATCTTTCTGTCTTTTACTATCTCCCTCTGTCTGTCTGTCTCTCTGTATATGAACACAGTGTAGCCTTGCATGTGTGTGTCTCTGTCTGTCTGAAAATCTGTCTCTGTTTGTGGACACGGAATTGCTTTCTGATCGTCGATTTGTTCAACAGTTGGAAGTGATTTACTTGCATGTGATCCACTGAATTGCTCTGCACTTGTTGTTTCAATCTTCGTGTTTTCTTCGTCCCTAAGTGGGTCGTCTGCTTCTGATTAATTCCAAATTGCCACCACATGAGTTACTTATTATTCACCAACCGATTGCCTCAAACGTGGACTTCCGCTTAAGTTGTTGCAAACGGAACCTGTACTATAGTTTCATAGATAATCAACTACGCGTGCAGGAAAATTACTATGTACAGCAGAAACTCGTTAAAATGCTGTCTTTTCGACCGATGTCGAGAACCACGTTATTACGAAGTCGTGTCGTATTGTGAATTTATTTCCCATAGGTTATATAATTATGTGACCTTAATTCACTGGCGCCCTTATGCAGGGGCAAGATGACTTAAATTGGCGTGGCGCCCATTCAAACGGGAAGAGGTGGGGAGGATGAATTCACTGAAAATGAGCAGGGTCGAGGCCATACGATCGCTATTGAAAAACACGTGCGTTTACATTTTACATTTGTGGGATGCTTGTCTTGTCTTGGATTTGACTTCACATTTTCAGCTCACATCCGTTTAGCTTTTTAGTAGTTGGTCCGTTTAGCTACTTCGGTTAAAGCGTACGTCAGTCAAAGATGACGTAAGGATGACGTAAGCCTAAGCGTAAGGATGACGGTTTGCAACCCGATCGTGGCTTATTTAAGAGATTTTAATCTCGGTCTAGCACGGTTCGCACCCGGGGACCTTAAGGAATGGCGCCCATTCAAACGAGCAGCAGTGGTGAAGGATCTCGCCCGATTAATTCATTTAAAAATGAGCAGGGTCGAGGCCATATGGTCGCTACAGTAAAATTTATACATTTATGTATTACTTATAATTACATTGTGCTTAGACACCTTTAAATCGCTTTATCCGACGCTATATATACTTCAATTTCGTTCAATCGCTATCTGAGCTTGAATTGGTGACGTTCAGCAGCTCTGGCACCACAAGATATTGTTAAACTCTGAATACTGATACAAAATGCCCCTGCAAACGGGTAGCGGTGGTAAAGGATCTTACCCGATTAATTCATTGAAAATGAGCAGGTTCGAGGCCATACGGTCGCTATAGAAAAACGTGTACATTTTCATTTACATCATCCGGGAGAGTATGTGCTAGGTTCCATTTTGCCCCCTCCTGCAGAAATTTCAGTTGGCGCCCATTCCTTGTGTTCGTTTAAGTGCAGTAATAAAAGGAAAATAAACGAAAGAAGAAAACTTAATATATATTATAATGATATGCGGTTGAAATTGGTTCCTTCCCAATTGTGCGCTAAGGTCACTGGGTGCAATATACGTCACGTGATTTGTTGCTGTTTGGCGGAAGGATAAAGAAGTTTTGATTGAACTTTTCAGAAATAATTCTGGTTTTAATTCTTGGTAGGTTCTGGAAGAGATCTGCACGACAAATGGTTGGGGTCAACCGGTCTACCACCTCTTTACCATGAAACAGGAAGGACCGCCTGACATTTACTTCTATTTCAGCAAGGTAATACCGCCAGGATTTCAATTTGGGTCACTAATAAGTTTTGTATTGTAATTGTAATTGTAATTGTAAGTTTAAATTTGTATAGCGCCTCTTCAAGCAAAAACTAATCAGTGGCGCTCACTGCGCTAGACTTGATGTTAAAAGTCACTGATGATGTTAAGTGTCATTAAGAACAGAGTAGTATCCTGCAAGTGAACATAACTCAGACAACTAGAAGAGTCACCAATGGCTACCCTTCATTATCAGAAGGGTGAAGAAAAGAGCAAGCAAGTAAGTAAGTAATGCATTTGTTAACACGCCATATGTCCATCGACTGAGCGAGGAATCGTAGGCGTGGGTGAGCAGTCCTTGAGCCCCAACAGGCAGCTATCGTAATCGTAATTCCGAGATTTCTAAAGCGCCCGACGAAAGCCATGTCGCGGGGACCAGCTTGTTCACAGGCGCTTAGTCAAAACAAAATCGATCGCCAAAAGGGTTTGGTTCTAGGTCAAGATCCAGAAGTCAGACGGAGAGACAGCGTGGCAGCTATGGGGGGGGGGGGGGTTGTGTTTGAGTTTGGAGAGGAGAGAGATAAGAGGAAGAAGGGGTGTCAGAATAGGATCTGTGAAAGAGGAATTTTTGAGTTTTGAGTGAAAGGCCGAAGCAGAAATTTCAAGTGGTGGAACATTGATGAGTTTGTATGATGGGTCAGAAAACTGTCACAGTTCTGGGGGGAGTTTATTCTCGAGTGGTGGGGCAGCTATGGGTGTGAAGTGCTAGCAACTTCATTTTTCTCAGCCTTGGCATATGACGGCGAGTTACAATACGAATCGGTGTTTGGGCCATCCACCTGGAGTAGCCCTTTGGATTTCTGTGTCCTTTTAACCAGGGCCGCTGCATGTATGTTGTGGCTTATATGGGGGCGGTTCGGCCCTCCTAGCACCCCTCTTGGCTATATGCCGGCGCCCTTCAGACCAGACCCGGGCCAGACTGTGGTGCCGTCTCTGGAAATGCTCTTGCCCCCACGCAAGCAATCTTGGAGCCGCCACTGTGGATGCACCTTTGCGCAAATATTGAAAATGTTTTGCTAGGGATGGGTAGGGAGCAGCTCTGAGTAGGTATCCTCGAGGGGCGCTATATAAAAGCCCTGAATAAACGAACGAATGGATGAATGAATGAATGAATGAAATTCATGCATTAAGCTGCATTACATGATACAGCATTGTCATCCATTCTGTCACATTAAACGGGATTGCGTTGTACTGCATTGCATGGGTGATGCATGGATTCCTTTCAGCTGATGATTCCGTCTTTGCCAGACATGCTTTTTCAGTCGCCAGTTCTAAGTCCAATGGCAGAGGAAGCCAAGGACTTGGTGGCCCAAAGCACTCTGACGGAACTCTGCAAGAGGGGCCTCATCTCCGAAGGTTCGACATTTCCTTTTGCTATTTGGAGTACTAATTATACTTCCAGCTGCTAACACATGTATGCATCTATGCATGCATGTATGTATGCGTGTATGTATTTATGTATGTATTTGTGTATGTATGTATGTATGTATGTATGTATGTATGTATGTAGATATGTGTACATGTATGCATTTATGTATGTATGTATGCATGTATGTTTGATTTGTGTATTACAAGTTATGTATGTATATATGTATATAGTATGCATGTTGTATGTATTTATATTGTATTTTTATGGATATATGTAGACATGTATGTATGTATGTAGTATGGATGTTGTATGTATGTACAGTATATTGTATTTTATGTATATATGTAAACTTGTGTATGTAGTGTGTGTGTGTGTGTGTGTGTGTGTGTGTGTGTGTGTGTGTGTGTGTGTGTGTGTGTGTGTGTGTGTGTGTGTGTGTGTGTGTGTGTGTGTGTGCGTATGCATGTATGCATGTGTTTGGACATTTTGGTAGTCTTTTGAAAACCTCACAGAAGCAATTTTTTTTAGCAAAACTGATGTCCGAGTTCTTTAAAGAACGACAAGGACTCCTCTTATAAACGGTGTGCTAGACAGACAGATTATGTTTAATAATTTATTTCTAAGATGATGAACAGAAAAACAAGGAAGAAACGAATTCGACATTTAATGTATAACAAAAATACTTACAGTGTTAATTTAGTGGGAACATTATGCCATTTTATTTACGGTGCAGGCCTGAAGACTCGATCCGTTGGTCCTAAGCTCAGTAAATTCGCTCATGAAAATCGTTATAATAATTTATTAAACGGAGTAGTAATTTATTATTGATCTGGTTTCAGTTTGGATGGGGGCAGTCAGTAAGTGTGGGTATCATGTTACAAATGACAATCAACCTCTCAAGTGGCCCAGAAAGTAACGGCGGCCGGGCTTCGAGTGTCCCCTTATCAGCGGCCCGTGATATTATACTGAAGCCTAATTTGACTTAAATCACAACAGGACAGAACCTGTTTTGACTCTGGCTCTGGGCTTTCATTACCTGTTTGTTAATTAAAAGGGCGTTTTAAAAATGTCTGCCTTCGTTTGGATCTGTGCTAAAAAAATTAAACCTGATAAAAGGTATGTTAAAGTTGACGTCAACGACCCTAGCAGCCACAAGATGTCAGTAAGCACTGGATAATGCGAGACTCTCCTTCGACACCTTTAAAAACGGTTTTGACTTACGTTATATAGTAGGGCAGGTAAGGTGAGTTCGCAGTAGGTGACCAGAAAGGTGAAAAGATGTCGATAAGCAATGGGCAATCCAATGACCTCGTTAGACACATTAAAAACGCTTTCGAACGACCCTTTATATAGTCGTCAACTTCATTTAATCGCAGTGTCTGTGATGTTCTGCCACAAACGACGTAGGGTCAAAGTCAAGGCTCAATAAGATGTCATTAACAAATGGAAACTACTTTTATTCAAGAGTGAAAACACCCGTTTCAACACTTCTAAAACATTTTGGTGAGGTTAATGGATAATACAATACTCTCCTTAGACACAACTTTTAAACGTAATCGAATTATATTATACAGTAAAGTAGGGCGGGGTATGGTAAGGCCAACTCCGCCACGACCTTTAGCCGAGTAGTGCCAGTCCCAAGCCTGGATGAAGGAGGAGGACAACGTCAGCGGGCTTTGATGCCATAAGATGTCGTTAAACATTGAAAACTTTTAAGGTCGAAGCCAATGGTCCTGGCGACCAAAAGATGTGGGTTAATAGTCAATGACACAATGCCCTCTTTAGACACCTTAAAAACGCTTGGGACTGACGATATAATTTTCGTCAAATTAATATTGAAATAAATCAACCATCCTTTGCCTTACCTTACTATATAATGTATTTCGACAACATTTTAAAGGTGTCGAAGGAGAGTATTGCATTAGCCATTAACCCCACCAAAATTTTTCAGAAGTGTTGAAACAGGTGTTTTTTAACTCTTGAATAAAAGTAGTTCATTTCATTTTCATTTCATTTCATTTTGTTGCTCCACAAAAAGACAACAGCATATAACATACTACATTTTAAAAATTCACGTGGGATGCAACAGGCAATCCCAGAAAGAACCATGTTCCGCTTATTAGGGACGCCTACGTCACATGGAATGCTATTTGAAATGACAAATAATCAACTTAACAGGCCTATAGTTCAACTGGACTTGGGCAAACAGAACCTTTGTAACAAGAACCAAAAAGACATAACTAACAGTATGAAGTAATTCACATGAATTCACTTATTGAGTTCATTCAAATATGCACGTATATGATGTTTAAATAATTTAACATTGGGCAGAGTACGAATGTCATGAGATAAATTGTTCCATAAAGAAGGACCAGCGCATTTAATAGAAAATAAACGAGTGTTTGTACGGGCATATGATACCTGAAATTCAATTTTTTTCTTGAATGTCCAAAAGCAACGTAGAGTCAAAGTCAACAGCTCGTGCAGCAATAAGATGTCGTTTAAAACTTGGAACCACTTTTATTCAAGAGTAAAAACAGATGTTGCAACACTTTTAAAACATTTTTAGTCGTCAATTTCGATAATTCGAATGAAACTAGACAGATCAGGGTAAGTCACGCGATTAGGTTGACGTCAACGGGCCTTGCAGCCACAAGATGTCGCTAAACACTAGGGAACATCGGCTAACGTGTTTCTTTGATAAACTTCAGTGTTATATAGGCTTTTTTGTGGTTTATTAAGTATATCGGCCAAAATTTTAAAGCTGTGCTTTAGAACCCCACAGAAAGTGTCTTGTTACTGTCGGACTTTAAAGCTTTTTAGGCTTTTAAGTCCCCCCAAGAGTAAACGCCTTTCATGTCTAAAATGTTTTGTATGGAGAAGCAAATCCTATCCTGGTTTTAAGTAAGAAAAGGTCCCATGAGGAACGTATGGGAGGTGCTCATTTCCTTTTCTTAAGTCCTTGAGTCGGCGTTTGGACCTAAGGTCCTGGACACATGGCCAGTGCATCGCAGAACTTGCCGTTACTTCATAGCTTATGGCAGTACCAAAATATACTGCTAGCTGACAGTCACGTTTTGTGCAAACAACTTTCCCAGGATCATTACACGGAGTCGAACCTGCAACCGCATGGTCTTTGACCAGACGTGTTACTGACAGACCACCCTGTCGCACATCTGGGTTTTAACCATAACCTGCATTTTCATTTTTCCATCTAAACAGGTATGATCGCCGCTGTGATGAATCCAGCAGCTGCTCCATTTCCTGCCGTCCTTCCAACGTCACCCGCTCTTCCCACTCCGGCTTCTGCCCCTGTTTTGGCCGCCCCTGGGGTCTACGCAAGCCCGTCTCTCATTCCAACATCTCCGCCGCAGTTCATGATAACAAACGGTTCCTATGGCGACCTTCATTCCGACTTCGCTCCAGCAAGTTCCGTTCTGCCAGTCGTTACGAATCCAGTGTACTTTGTTTCGAGTGGAAAAGTTCCAAATGGATGTTCCTTTCCGGGTCAGTTAGACTTCGTAAACTGCTAACTTTGTAATCGTAAACTCGTAATTTCTAAAGCGCTACTTAAAAGCTGAGTGCAGGGCACCAGATTATTCACGAGCACTGCGTCAAGTCAGTGGGGTTATCCAAAGATGCCATGGCAAAAACCAAGTCCGGTTGCCAGAAGACAAGAGAGAGAAGGGGAGAGGAGCTGTTAGGGTGGCTTGTGTTTAAGCTGAGAGAAATGGGAAGGCAGAGGATTCGATTGAGAGGGTGGGATTTCTTGAAAAGGTGAGATTTGAATTATAGGCTTTTTAATTTCATATTCTGATGAACTCCTAAACTGACACTTTATTAATAAAAAGTTCCGAGTGTTTGGTTTGTAAACAAAGAGCAAATGATTTAAAACTAAGTTTAATCAAAATAAACACGAAGTAAGAAGAAGAGCAGATGATAAGCCGACAAGAGACAGTTATATCAAGTATAAATGATTTCTCTCTCTCTCTCTCTTTCTATCTCTCCGTCCTTCTCTCTGTCTGTCTGTCTCTTTCTCTGTCTCTGTCTGTCTGTCTCTCTTTCTCTGTCTCTCTTTCTCTGTCTCTGTCTCTCTGTCTCTCTTTCTCTGTCTCTCTGTCTCTGTCTGTCTGTCTCTCTCTCTCTCTGTCTGTCTGTCTGTCTGTCTGGCTGTCTGTCTGTCTCTCTTTCTCTGTCTCTGTCTGTCTGTCTCTCTCTCTCCTTCTCTCTCTCTGTCTGTCTGTCTCTCTCCTTCTCTCTCTCTGTCTGTCTGTCTCTCTTTCTCTGTCTCTGTCTGTCTGTCTGTCTCTCTCTCTCCCCTTCTCTCTCTCTGTCTGTCTGTCTCTGTCTGTCTCTCTCTCTTTCTCTGTCTCTGTCTGTCTGTCTCTCTCTCTCGTAGCCCGAGCATGTGAGTTGTTCCTCTCCCTTGCCGTCTGATCATCACTCTGACGGTATACTCGCCTAATATATGGGTTCAATAGGGGGTAAAAGTTGAACAGAAATCTTTAAAAAATCCATTTCTTCCCTGGCATGGAGTTGAACCCAACCTTTCGGTCGTATCAGTCATAGTCCAGCAAACTGACCTCTAGACTATTGCACACCCTAATAAGCTGCAAAGCAAACACTTTTTTAGTGTAAGCTACTTGGTTTGTTTTTAGATTAAGAGCAGTTTTGCTTGTAAACTAGCGCTAGCAACTTACTTGTATTGTAAAGTAAGCACGAGAAGATAAGCCAACTTCGAGTCATTGGTGTGAAGCGTTAGAGACTTCGTTTTCTTATCCTCGGCACATGAGGCTGGGTGGCCAATCGTCTCCCTCACTGCCTGATCTTCCCATCGACAATGTCCAGTTGATAGATACTACCTTTGTTGCAAAGCTTGTTCATGTACATAGAAGTGTATATAGCGTCGGGTAAAGCTATTTAAAGGTGTCTAAGCACAATCTAATTATATGTTAGGTTGCACAATACATTACGTTAAAATAATCGAGTAATATAAATTGCATTGTAATTCTGGACCGTATATTATTTAGGTTTTAATTTTAACTCGTTTGTTTAAACTCATAAGTAACTCGAATATTGTTGTTTGTGTAGTTGTCTCATCCATTCCGTATGCTGGCATTCCAGTTCCTGGTTACAAATTCTAGAAGTCTGCAAGTCCCTGTTCAATTTTAAATTTTCACAACTGCCAGAAGAACTTCGTTAACACTTAGAACATCATGGATTCCTAGAAACCTATGCTTCTGCAACTAAACTAGAAAAACCGGCCGCAAAAACAAGTTGAGTTGACATTGGAGGAAAACGAGACATTTTGACGAAAAACGAAAAGAAATCTGAAGGCGAACTTTTGCGGAGGATTGTTTTCAATCTTGAGAGAGATAGGATGCATTAATATTTGACGAAAACGGAGATTATTGTGGAAATTGCAGAGTTTGAAAGTGAACTATGCCAAGGAATTATTCCATTTGATACAAGATTTGTGTTTTGTGAGGCATAGAACATCTGATGAGCTTGAAGTTGTACTATTGAGTTTGTATTTAAGTCGTTTGTCTTATTGAGCTTTGATGATAGAGTAAGCGTTGTGCAGTTGTCTTAACAGATTTTAGATATTCAGACAACTCTGTCAGTTAGTCAAAAGAGGTCGCTACATTCAGTTCATGTTTCATCTGATTCGTGAGTTGAATATGGTTTTGCTTTGAAGAACTGGTTTTAAATGGTGCTTATGGGGCCGTCGATAAATGACGTCACGCACCTAGGGAGTGAGGGGGTGACACATCTGTGACGATTTGTGACAAAGGGGAGGGGTGTTTAAGAAATGTGACGTCACAGCATCACATCAAACAGTTTGGATTGTTTCGAGTTATTGTTATTAAACATTTTTAATAATTGTAATGATTCTACCAGAGCTTTTCATTTTGTGGAATGCAAAATGATCGTAATAATTATACTCCCTCCCTCCATTTTTCTTCGTTCTACTATATAGTTTCAAGTATTTTTATAGTTATAATTACTTTATTTGATAATTATAAGAAAATTTGCATATAACATTCTGGACATTGGTTTTTTTGGGGGGTGTGCAGAGCTTTGTGACGTCATATTTGAGGGGGCGTGACTTGTGACGACGTGTGACGATGGAGGGAGGGGGATCAAAAATCGTCCTAAATTGCGTGACGTCATTTATGGACGGCCCCTATGATGGGTTCTTGAATAGTGCTATATAAATATTATTCAACTACATTACACTACCCATATGTGAGAGTAATTTCTTTTCTCAAAAATTTGTGTTTCTCGTCCGATGTGCCCTTCTTGTTTATCGGTTTTGACTGAGCGCCTGTGACTAAGCTGGTTCCCGTGACTTAGCTTTCGTTGGGCGCTGTAGAAATCTCGAGATTACGATCGCGATTAACCCCGAACTTCAAATCCTGAAACGTCTCTGTCATCAAATGTCCTCCACTTGAAATTAAAACTCGCCCATTGCCTTCTTTGTATGATTTGTGTCTTTGTTTAAAATATCATACAAATCAAAACATTTTAAAATGTTCTGCAGATCTTATAAATGTTAAATATTTTTTACTGAAACAAGTTCGTTTTGAGCATTTTTCTGCAAACCTGTGTAATATGTGAAATACTGTCTGAATAATGGCACGTTTACTTTAACAAGTGAACGTATAGGCTGTCATCTCATACAGAAATGCTGTACTGTGCCTACAGTTCCATTGTAGGTACACCCCTTCTTCCTCTTATCTCTCCTCTCCAACCCCAAACACCACCACCCCCGTAGCTGCCACGCTGTCTCTGAGTCTGGCTTTTGGATCTTGACTTGGAACCGAATCCTTTTGCCTATCGATTTTGTTTTGACTGAGCGCCTGTGAATAAGCAGGTCCCCGCGGCGTGGCTTTCGTTTGGCGCTGTAGAAATCTCGGGATTACGATTGTATCTTGATATTAATGTATGAATATTCAGAATTGATAAATATTAATATGAGATATTAATATTCACATAACATACTACTATATTAATATTCATGATGCCTCAAGTGTAAACACCCCAGTGGCGCCACCTCTTGGCCATTCTTAGCTATAAAAGCAGGATTTACCGATTGCGATTGTAGACGAAATCAAGATGTTCGGGCATTTTATTGCGTGAAAAGAAAGTGTTGCCCAGAACCTTTCGAGGCTCGAGTTAAAGTACTGGCAAGGTATGATCTAAGGGACACTGTTTCGATAGGGACCGCCAAGAACAAAGTCACAAGTCGCTTTTACAACTGAAGAACTCAACTTTCAAGTTGTGAGTTTATTTGATTAAAGCTTTTTAAGAACCGCCGGTGAAACTCTTGTTGGTCTTAAAGTGGACATTTTTACAGCAGCCGACTGCCGACGAGTTTTGGTGAGCGCGGTGTTGCCTGTGGCTTGTTAACCTCTAATGTTTGTTAGCAAATGTTAATAGCGGTCAGAAGAGAAATTGTTAATGACCCTTGTCAGTGAAGGGAGGGCCTTCACCCAATTCGTGACGGCTCACGGGATCTGATATGTTTGCTCATCTGTATGTAACCATTCGGTGGCGTTGTGTGCTTTAAGTGTACGTTGTATATACGTTTGTATGTATGTATAAGGCGAATGTGTATATGGAAGGCTGTTACGTGCGTCAAAACTCTGTTCAATCTGGGCTGTGTGGATTTTTGTAGTTGTGCGCATGCGTTGCATCAGGGCATTTCTATAGCGCCTATTGAAAACTTACAAGGATGACTGATAATAGGAAAGACAAAGTTCGTGTGTGTGTGTGCGTGTGCGTGCGTGCGTTCTTATGTAGGCCTATGCATTTAGACACTTAATTTAGTGCCTTTTAGATTTGTTATAAAAGCTCTGCCAATACGCTAGCAAAACGTCTGGAAGCGTTTTGACTGAGCGCTTGTGAATAAGCTGGTTTCCGTGACTTAGCTTTGGTTGGGCGCTTTAGAAACTCGAGTTTACGATTACGATTAGTGTTACGATACAGCTGTAATATACCCTCCATACAGACCAGAAATGCACGGTTTGTATAGCTGGAAAAGGTCTCCACTGGCAGTCTCGTGCAGACACGTAGAGACCGATGAACGAATTCGAACGATGAAAACATTCCTCTTCCACAGATCCTATCCTGACACCCCTTATTCCTCTAATCTGTCTCTGCTCTCCAACCCCAAACATCACCCGCCGTAGCTGCCACGCTGTCTCTCTCCCTGACTCTTGGATCTTGACCCGGAACCGAACCCTTTTGCCTGTCGATTTTGTTTTGACTGAGCGCCTGTGAATAAGCTGGTTTCCGCGACTTAGCTTTGGTCGGGCGCTTTAGAAACTCGATTTTACGATTACGATTAGTGTTACGATACATCTGTAACATACCCTCCATACAGACCAGAAATGCACGGTTTGTATAGCTGGAAAAGGTCTCCACTGGCAGTCTTGCGCATACATGTAGAGACCGATGAACGAATTCCCGTCCATGTTTGGCAGTGGACGCGTATTGAGAGGGTCTGGTCCGGATAACGACCAATCGTAATCGTAATCCTAAACTCGAGATTTCTACAGCGCCCAACGAAAGCTAAGTCACGGGAACCAGCTTATTCACAGGCGCTCAGTCAAAACAAAATCGCTAGGCAAAAGGGTTCGGTTCTAGGTCAAGACCAACAAGACAAATGACCAAGCCCGGGGTAGCGTTGTCCACAACGATTCTACTACGAGCGACTTAAGAATAAAATGGCAGCATTTGATTACAGCTCGGAGTTGGCAAAACCTGAGAAGGCTGCATAAATGATCTACAGAAGTGCGACTTAAGCTATGTTGAGAAATATGTGGAGCAGAGCGAATCGACACCTCTCGTATATGCAATGGAAAACTTTTCCAGAGAACAGTCCAACGCAAGAGTGTAAATGTAAATGTTTTTCTATAGCGACCGTATGGCATCGACCCTGCTCATTTCTCAATTTTATTAATCGGGTAAGATCATTCAGCACCGCTGCCCGTTTGAATGGGCGCAACGCCTTTTATATTAGTGTTCAGTGTTTAACGACATCTTGTGGCTGCCAGGGCCGTTGAAGTCCAGCTTTCACTCTGGATGAACGCTATAAATTTTTCTAGCGTTTGAACGGAATTGAAATACATATAGCGTCGGATAACGCTGTTTAAAGGTGTCTAAGCACAATCTAAGCACAAGATAATACACAAAAGGATGGAGAGTACAGTGGAAAGAGAGCTCCCAGTAAATCAGGCAGGCTTTAGGAAGGCGCGAGGAACACGAGATCATATTGCGAATGTAAGATGGCTGATGGAGAGGCAACGAGAATATGGGCAGGAGGTACATCTATGTTTCATAGATTACAGCAAAGCCTTTGATTGTATAAATCATTCACTAATGTGGAAAACCTTGGAAGAGATGGGAATACCAAAGCATCTCATCATGCTTCTCAAGAGCCTATACGAGAATCAACAGGCAGTAATCAAGACGGAACATGGAGACACTGAGAAGATTGGAATCGGCAAGGGGGTGAGGCAGGGTTGCATACTATCTCCGACTCTGTTTAACCTGTATGCAGAAAGAATAATGCGGCTGGCGGAATTGGATGGGGCGGAGGAAGGAGTGAGGATAGCAGGGAGGATATTAAACAACTTAAGATACGCAGATGATACAACACTTCTGGCAGGGAAAAAGGATGATCTTGGTGAGCTTATACGTCGACTAAGGAGGGAAAGTGAAAAGGCAGGGCTATACTTCAACATCAAAAAGACTAAGATCATGACGACGGCAGAATGGGATACTTTTGAGATGGATGGAGAAAACATAGAAGTTGTATCAAGTTTCTCATTTCTGGGATCATTAATTGAGAGAGAGGGCAGGTGTGATGGAGAGGTGAGAAGGAGAATTGCACTAGGCAAAACTGCAATGCAGGGAATGGCAAAGATATGGAAGGACAGACATGTGAGCATGAAGACAAAGACAGGTCTTGTCAAAGCAATGATCTTCCCCATAGTATTATATGGAAGCGAGACATGGACAAAAACGAAAGGCTTGGAGGATAAAATCGCTGCGTGTGAAATGTGGATATGGAGGAAACTCTTGAGGATATCATGGAGGGAAAAGAGAACAAATGAATCAGTACTACAGGAGATTGGTGACCTAAGAGGTGATCTGACATTGAATCAAAGAGCCAGCAGGCAGAAGATGATGTACTTTGGACATGTGATGCGCGCTGATGGACTAGAAAAGACGATGATGTTGGCGTGTGGAGAGGGAAAGAGGAGAAGAGGACGACCGAGAATTAGATGGATAGAAGAGGTACAGAGGAAGACAGCGATGAATCTTGCACAGCTGAGGGATGTGGCAATGGACAGAAGAGCATGGAGAAGTCTGGTCATGACGGTCGCTAGGGTTCCAAGAACCGACGGCACAAGGTGACAAGGTGAAGCACAATCTAATTATATGTACTATGTACAAATTTTACTGTAGCGATCGTATAGCCTCAACCCTGCTTATTTCTCAATGAATTAATCGGGTAAGATCCTTTGCATCAGTATTCAGTGTTTAACGACACCTTATGGCATCAAGGACCGTTGACGTCGCCCTCCTCCTTTATCCAGGGTTGGGACTTGCACTACTCCCAAACAAGGCAGTGGCGAAGTTAGACTAGCGATTGTAGTTCCTCAGTTTAACGACAGCTTATGGCATCAAAGGCCGTTGCCGTCGCCCTCCTCCTTTATCCAGGCTTGGGACTGGCACTACCCCCAAACAAGGCAGTGGCGGAGTTTAGACTAGCGATTGAACGAAATTGAATTGTATATAAGGTGGGAAAAGCGATTTAAAGGTGTCTAAGTACAATCTAATTATATGCAAAATATAAATGTACAAGTTTTACTGTAGCGACCGTATGGCCTCAACCCTGTTCATTTTTCAATGAATTTATCGAGTGAAATCCTTTACCAGTCGCCCGCTTGAATGGGCGTCACACAATTTAAGGTTCCCGTGGACGGATCGTGTTAGCCCGAGATCAAACCTCTGAAATAAGCCACTATTGGGTTGCGAGCCGGTATCCTCACGCACCGATGCGCCTTGACTGAGGTATACTTTAACTGGTGTCGCTAAATCACTTTTAATACTATAAACTACTTCACGCTGCCTTTTGCAGGATTCCATCTTGCCCCCTAGCGAACAAACATCCGCGCCTCAGATTCAGATTTACTGACAAAGCGCGGGTTGTAAGTGCTTTAAATAAATAAATAAATAAACATACTCTTTCCTAACACTATTACATTTCTTGTGCACAGCTCCTAACTCACACAACCGAAAGACTGCGACCAAATTAGAGCATACTAGAGTACTTAAAGAGTATACTATAAGATCTTTGCTGTGACTTGTTATGAATTATTATGTTGTAAACGCGTCCTTTGAGTAAGACATTGTTTTATTAAGGCGCGTTATAAATATAAGTTGTATTGTATATTATTGTATTGTACTTGATCGGCACTTTGCATAATCAATACCAACATCGTCAAAAGTATTTTATATTTAAATTTAAGAAAGCAGGTAAAATGAGGAAATGTAAGATATATGAGCATCTAAAACACAACAACTGAATGAATCACTTTTGCATACGTAGCACCAGATCGGCTAAATTCTGCTGCAACGGCTTAACATCCAGACGCATTTATTAGAGGTGGCGCCACTGGCGTGTTTATGCCAGAGAAATCATGAATATTAATGTTTTAGTATATTATATAAATATTAATACATTCTTTATTAATATTAATTTTATCAATCATGAATATTCATATATTAATATTTATATATTAATATTAACCATATTGGTTAATATAATATTAAACAGAGATCACAAATTTTTGCTATATTACATATTACTATTACATCAATAATGAATACTCACACATTAATATTCATGTAGGCCCTATATGCTTAATATTCATAGTGTATATGCTTAATACCTGCCACAGCCAAACCTTGCAGTTTTTAATTATATTTCCTCGTTTTTATATAGCACCAAGCAAATGGGAAAAAACGGCTGAAACAATGGATATAATTTGAATTTATTATAAGATACACAGACAAATTGGGAAGCATATAAAGAATCTATAGCGACGATGCCTTAAGCACAAGGTGACAGCCATCGTGCTATCATCACTACTTAGTAAGTTCAAAGGCATATATAAGCAGCGGAGCATAACATAAATGATTTTGAAGACTTAATAACTGACAGAGTCAGATAACATCTTGGACTCAATGCGCAGTTTCACCACAAATGCCGTCTGCTTCTTTAAGAACAGCGTTACTGTCTTCCGCTCCAACCCGAAGATTTACCTGCTTTGGTCTGCTTATGGTTCTTACTGTTTCCCGCTTCAATGAGCACTTCTGAACTTTGTAAGGAGGGCATTATTAAATTATAGTTGTATTGTACTGTACAATATCCTGGACATAGGAGATCCTTTGAGAAGAACAGCTACTAGAAACCTTCTGCTTCTTTAAGAACAGCATTATAATATTGAGATGAACAGCTACTAGAAACCTTCTGCTTCTTTAAGAACAGCATTATAATATCCCGGACACAAAAGGTCCTTTGACAAGAACAGCTACTAGAAACCTTCTGCTTCTTTAAGAACAGCATTATAATATCCCGGACACAAAAGGTCCTTTGACAAGAACAGCTACTAGAAACCTTCTGCTTCTTTAAGAACAGCATTATAATATCCCGGACACAAAAGGTCCTTTGACAAGAACAGCTACTAGAAACCTTCTGCTTCTTTAAGAACAGCATTATAATATCCCGGACACAAAAGGTCCTTTGACAAGAACAGCTACTAGAAACCTTCTGCTTCTTTAAGAACAGCATTATAATATCCCGGACACAAAAGGTCCTTTGACAAGAACAGCTACTAGAAACCTTCTGCTTCTTTAAGAACAGCATTATAATATCCCGGACACAAAAGGTCCTTTGACAAGAACAGCTACTAGAAACCTTCTGCTTCTTTAAGAACAGCATTATAATATCCCGGACACAAAAGGTCCTTTGACAAGAACAGCTACTAGAAACCTTCTGCTTCTTTAAGAACAGCATTATAATATCCCGGACACAAAAGGTCCTTTGACAAGAACAGCTACTAGAAACCTTCTGCTTCTTTAAGAACAGCATTATAATATTGAGATGAACAGCTACTAGAAACCTTCTGCTTCTTTAAGAACAGCATTATAATATCCCGGACACAAAAGGTCCTTTGACAAGAACAGCTACTAGAAACCTTCTGCTTCTTTAAGAACAGCATTATAATATCCCGGACACAAAAGGTCCTTTGACAAGAACAGCTACTAGAAACCTTCTGCTTCTTTAAGAACAGCATTATAATATCCCGGACACAAAAGGTCCTTTGACAAGAACAGCTACTAGAAACCTTCTGCTTCTTTAAGAACAGCATTATAATATCCCGGACACAAAAGGTCCTTTGACAAGAACAGCTACTAGAAACCTTCTGCTTCTTTAAGAACAGCATTATAATATCCCGGACACAAAAGGTCCTTTGACAAGAACAGCTACTAGAAACCTTCTGCTTCTTTAAGAACAGCATTATAATATCCCGGACACAAAAGGTCCTTTGACAAGAACAGCTACTAGAAACCTTCTGCTTCTTTAAGAACAGCATTATAATATCCCGGACACAAAAGGTCCTTTGACAAGAACAGCTACTAGAAACCTTCTGCTTCTTTAAGAACAGCATTATAATATCCCGGACACAAAAGGTCCTTTGACAAGAACAGCTACTAGAAACCTTCTGCTTCTTTAAGAACAGCATTATAATATCCCGGACACAAAAGGTCCTTTGACAAGAACAGCTACTAGAAACCTTCTGCTTCTTTAAGAACAGCATTATAATATTGAGATGAACAGCTACTAGAAACCTTCTGCTTCTTTAAGAACAGCATTATAATATCCTGGACACAAAAGGTCCTTTGACAAGAACAGCTACTAGATGCCTTCTGCTTCTTTAAGAACTGGGCTAAATATCCTGGACACAATAGTTTTTTTTTACAAGAACAGCTTCTACATGACCTTTGCTTTTTAAAAAGAACAACATTACCACAATATCCTTGGATATACAAACAGCAGGTGCAATTTGTTTTTTTTTCCAAAACAGTAGTACAATTTCCTGGATGCAGTAGGTGCTTTGACAAGAACAGATCCTGCATACGTTGTGCTTTTTCAAGAACAGCACGAGACCATCCTAGACCCAGGTCTTGCCTTCACAAAGAAACATTCTTTAAATAAGTGATGTGGAAGTTTCACACTGATATATTTCTCTTTTCTCAGAAATAATACTTTGAACGTATTTCCAAAAATTTCCTAATCACAACAAACTGACGCAAATCACACAACAGCGAACAAGGTCAGAGCAAACGTAAAAACAAACAGGTTACTCGCAGTCTAACGTTTTTTTAAAACGAACTGAACAATCCATACAGACTAGCAGTTATTTCTAAAAAGTATTCAAAATTATTCGTATGCATTACACCAATTATTTAAATTATCTGAATTATACGTACAAAGAAAATATTACATACACCAGAACCTCCTCATAACATGCGCAATTATCACTCAGATTCTGATAAAACACGGCCAGAAACATAGCATGGGTCTTAAATGGTCCAAAAGACATTTAACCTGCATTACAGCCACTACAAAATACCAGTACTAAGAATGCTGAACAGCCACTCCTTCCTAGATATATCTGAATAGTAATGAGTGTCAATGAGACAATATTGTCATCCATACTATTCCATGAATCTACGACTCTTGCACTAAAGAATTTCCACCTTTATGTTCTTGACGCTTTCTTAACTTTGCTCAGATTCACATTTCTGTGACTTTTGCACGAATTAAAAATTTTTGTTAACTAAATAATGTATACCATGGATCCAAAATTTAATTCAGTTTTAAAACACGTTCTCATCACGACATCGTTTTACACGGCTCCCAAAGAAGGCATTCTAACGAGGTTCCAGCGTATGTACAATTCATGCAACTGTTTCTTATAAACCATCCACAAAATCATGACCTGTATGACCCAGAGTAAGTAAGATAAATGGAAACATGACTCAAATAACAGCAATAGGCACATATCAAGGCCACGAAAAGCACCAATGTCTACACTGTTTCTTATAAGCAAGTTTTCTACACATTTTCGGCAAAATATGAAATCACAAAACTTCAGATTAAATTAGCAGTCCTCAAAAACCCTTCAATCACAAATATTTGGCGTAACTTAATGTACGACACGTTGTATCACAACACATTTACGAGAAAAACAACTATTCTCGTTGTTCACGAAACCCAAAAAAGCAAATCATGGAAAGCAATTAAACTAGTCCAAATATTCGTTGTAAAGTGTGTGCAGAGTAATCACGTTAACTCGCTTAACCAGCTTGATCATCACATTAATCAAAGGCAGTGACTCCACTCGTGAGTCCAAGTGTTTGCTCGCAAAGACTGGACCTCCACGCAGCTGGGACTTCTTTGAAATCGCCATCCAAATAAAGCCTACAAAAGAATAACAACAAAAATTACATTTAAGAATTGCAAAATAGAAATGCAGAGCATTAACAATACAAATATCATGTCATGTCATGTAATCATCTCTAGACTGGATCCAGTCGTTGATTTCTCTATGACATCCCTCCACAAATCTCGTTTTCCGGCCATCTCCTCCAGGGTCATTCTCCGTCTGCCCTCCGTCTTCCCATAGATAGTAACTCCGGCACCTTTCAGATCCTCTTCAAGGCAATCTATCCATCTTCTTTTCGGTCTTCCCACTGCTCTCTTTCCGTCTGGTTTGTACTTATAGATTTTCTTTGGATTACGGTTCTCCGCCATCCTCAGGACATGTCCTGCCCACTTCATTCTTCTTTTCTTGATCACATTGTTTATCAATGGTTGTTGTGTTCGTTGTCTAATACTTTCATTCGTTACGTGGTCCTTATAGCTAATTCTTAGTATTCTTCTGAGCCACTTGTTTTCTGCTGCATTCAGTTTATTCTCCATTGTTCTTGTAATACTCCATGACTCACATCCATAGATTAATACTGGGATCACGCATGTGTTGAGGATTTTTAGCTTTATCTCCAGTTTTATATCATGTCTCTTGAAGACCTTTTGTAACCTGTTAAAGGTTGACCCTGCAAGCGCTATTCTCCTTTTGATTTCTGTTTCTGATCCTCCCTCTGCTTTCATTTCGCTTCCCAGATAGACAAACTTATTTATTACCTCGATTTCTTGTCCCTTAAGCTTAATTATCGGCCCATTGTATTCCTTTTTTGTTATTGGCATTATTTTAGTTTTGTTATAGTTAATTTTCAATCCAAGTTTTCCACTTTCCTCTGCTAATGCCTCTAACAACTCCATTATTCTTGTTAGGCATTCTGCAATCAGACATGCATCATCTGCATATTCTACATCCTCTGTATTTCTTGGTTGAGATTGTGCTCCCAAATTATGAGTTCTTTCCAGACGTCTCATGATATAGTCCAATACCATATTAAACAAGATTGGTGACAAGATGCATCCCTGTCGGAAACCTGTTTCTATCTTGAACCATTCCGTTTCTTCTCCTTCTAATCGAATGCATGCCATTATTGTGCCATATAGTTTTCTTATGAGTCTGATTAATTTGGCGTGAATGCCATATTTCTCCAAGATCTTCCATGCTCCTGATCTCCAGACTGAGTCATAGGCCTGGGCAAAGTCAATGATTAACATAACTGTCTCCTTATTGTATTCAATTCTTTTTTCGATGATTTGTCGAATTACAAAAATCTGATCTGAGCAACCTCTTCCTTTTCGGAATCCACTTTGGTTTTCCCGTAGGATGCCATCCACTCTATCTGCCATTCTGTTCAGGATGATTCTGGTGAAGACTTTGCCTGGTACACTTAATAGGCTGATTCCCCTGGAGTTGTTACATTCTTGTCTGTCTCCTTTTTTATATACTGGAATAATGACTGCTTTTCTCCAGTCCATAGGGATTTCCTCTGCTCTCCATACAGACGTTATTACTCGGTGCAGCCATTTTACTGTATATGTACAATATAAATACAAATATAACACATAAGTAATAAATTAATACGACTTGTAAATTTGGAATAAACGAGCAGGAACACGTAAGTAGTAAAGTAGGCGAGAGTATGGTAATGGCGGGCTGTGAAGCCCGTTCAAAGGGCACAAATAAATGGGGCGAGAATACCTAGGATGATAAATGAATCTAGAACTAAAGAGAACAATGGTAGACACCCTTATATTTCGAGTGTCTCACTTTGTGGACTGCAAACTTTGTCACAACGAAAGACAGACTTTGAAAGCCTAGCTATCATTTGAAATATGAGTCCAGTGAATATCAATGAAGAACGACTGGCAATCAGGGCGGCAAATAGGCCCAAAACACTTCTATTAGAGAGTTATTATTATTATTATTATTTCTCTATTTGTTAAGCGCCACTATCTAACAACAATACATCAACTGATGGTGCTGAGCAATTTTGAGCGAGGAACTTCCTCAAGGTCCCTACACAGTAACCAGCTCAGGGGGGGCTCGAACCTGTACTCTCCATGTTACAAGCTGAGTGCTCAAACCAGCTGGATACCACAAACAGTAACGTTCCTATGTCCCTGGTGGAATGTACGGGAGGTGTTCATTTTCTGCTCTTAGGCCCCTGTATCAGCACGCAAGAAATCCCAAGGTCCCAGACATGGGCCCAGCCCATCACAGGACTTGCCAATTACTTCACAATTTATGCCAGTACCAGGTGATATTGCTTGGTGACGGAGGTACATGTGTGCAGACAACTTGACCACCACGTCGTTAACCGTACCTTATGTTTACTCGAAAGCTCTCTCTTCCTTGGTTCTTTTCGCGATCATTGTAGACGAACGTTGCCTCTGGGCCAAGCATCTCTTGTCCTCCGGTATTCAGACGAGTTGGAACCGTCTCGATACCGGTCACCTTTGCTCCTGTAAACAAAATGTGTTCCGAGTAACTGCAATCGTATTCACTGCAATTCATAGGGACTCTAGATCTGATTGGCCTCTGCATCAGAAGTTCAAACCCTGGTCAAATATGCACAACAAGTTGGGAGTTGAGTTGTTGAGTCTTGTCATCCAGTGGGGGAAGCTGACCTGTTTCTAATAACTTCTATAGCGCCGCTATCATAATGCACACTGCATCAATGAATGGTCACTTCAACTGCAAGCACAGGAACAGAATCACAATCTTTCAGAAAAGACTGGTCGAAATATGATGTGTCTAGGAAGAGGACAAGCAGGTTGAAACATACGCATCTTAATTCTAGGCCTAAATGACGTTAATTAGGGAACTAACAAATAACAGGATTACTGCCGTTGTAATTGCAATTGTAAAAATTTCTGTATCATCGAAGTAGCAAGCTGCTTTATTACATTGTCATCCATCACCCAAGTTACAAAAGCATTATGCAACAAATGATATTATTATTAGTAGTAGTAGTATTAATCAGATATTTATATAGTGCTAATTTATGAATTCACCCAAAAAGCGCGGGCAGGTGGAAAAAGATACATCTTCAATTGTTTGCAAAATGAAATAAAAGAAAGAGAAGCATCAAGTGAATCTGAAATCCCTCTTTAGTGGATGCCAGAAGGGACCGGGGCCAGTGATCTGAAAGCTTCCCTCACCCATTTTATTCTGAATTTATTCATTTCTTAATTTAAAACACTTATCACGCTCGCACAGCCAGTAAATCTTAATTCGAGTTGTTGCACTGTGGCTAATTTACCGGAGTATGTGAGCCACGCGTTGGTCTTCTCCTCAAGCTGTCGAAGGTCTTCGAAGAGTCCCTCGAGCGGAACGGGTTCCTGATCCTCTGCCGGAATGTTGACGGCCCTCTTGAGCTGAGACGGAGTGAAGACTTTGTAGTAGAGTTTCTTCGGCAGCTGTTCCGCTCCACCGGCTGTTCCACCTCCCGAACCTGCAGCCGGTTGGTGGTAGACGATGCGAAGTACTTGGAAGTACTCCGTCTTCTGGTGACTGATGCTTCCGTAGGCGCTTCCGTGCTCTTTGTAGTTGCAACGATCCCACAGGGTTGACTGTGAATCCGTGTCTACAATGTAAATAAGTATGCATGTATGTTTGTAAGTAAGTGCGTATCCATGTGTGGATCCAGAAACTTGATATTGTGCCTTTAAGGCAACTCACAAAATAATTAATTTTTCCAACATCCTATTCCACCGCAGCCTGCTTCCTAGACATTCTAACCCCTCAACACCAGGGTCAAACAAGGCACCTACACACCCCATGTTACACAGTGAGGGCTCAAACCAATGGGCTACTGTGTCACTAGAGATGTCAACATTTTTAAAATACAGCCCTGGTACTCAAGTCCATTCTGAGCGGGTATTTGACTACCCGTCACTCCGTCGTTGGATAATAAAACAATTACACGTCACTCTGTCGTCGGATAATAAAACTATTACCGTCACTCCGTCGTTGGATAATAAAACAATCAACCAGTGGCTGCAGGCGAGTCATCATATACACGAAGGCCAACTTCAAAGTTTGTTCTGCAGTCCTTTCAAAAAGGCCACCATATCTTTCTGTCCACCATTACAACAGAGGACTAACCTTTCTTGACCTTGACAAACAGTCCTTGGGCATTGATGAACTTGAGATTTGGACTCGAGTGGATCCAGCGAGCCGCTTTGCGCCACAGATCAGCGAACACTTCGTAGCCTTGGTTGTGGGGAGTTCTCTGATCACAGACTGGAATGAAGTCACGGAATCCTGTCCCAAAACAAACCGCTTCATGCGTGACACGTCTGACAAATCAGAGTTTTGAAAGGTAGTGAAAAGTACTGTATTTTAAATGGCTTTTCAAATACTACTAAAGTATTTAAAATACTAGTTACATACTTTTTAAAAGTATTTTAAATGGCATTTCAAATACTGCTAAAGTATTTAAAATACTTTTAAATGGCATTTCAAATACTGCTAAAGTATTTAAAATACTAGTTACATACTTTTTAAAAGTATTTTAAATGGCATTTCAAATACTGCTAAAGTATTTAAAATACTAGTTACATACTTTGTAAAAGTATTTTAAATGGTATTTCAAATACTGCTACAGTATTTAAAATACTTGTTAAATACTTTTCAAAAGTATTTTACCCATCACTGCCTACGACAGTCAGCTTTTGGACATCTATTAATATAATCTCTTCTTACTTTTCAACACTACCATACCTTATTTGTCAGCTGACCAGCTTTGACAGACCTTCCTAAGCAGTGAGCAACCAATTTATCTTACTTACCTCCTACAAAGTCATCTCTGCGTGCTAAAGCTGACAAATTCTTACAATCATCTGTCAACATACCTTACCTAACCTGTCAACATTACCCTACCCTCCCTGTCAATAGACTAGCATTGACAGAAGTGCACAAGCATTGAGCAATTACCATACTATACCTTCCACCCACAACATACCACACCTACCTTCCACCTACAACATACCATACCTTCCACCTACAACAATCACCTTTGCGTATTTCCCTTCACTGGCTGATATAATTGTTTAGAAACATTAGTTTCATTTCAAGCTAAAACAGTTTTGCTAATAGTCAGCAGCAAATCATACTGTGAAATCGTTTGCAAACGATTTTGTCAACAATGCCATTTATCAACAATTTCTTTGTAAAAACTGCCACTCGTTAAGATAATTGTAACCATAACCAGCACAGACCCTACACACCCAGCAGTTCCCCAGCAGAAGAAAGCCCCGAGTCGAGAGAACTGGCTTATTAGCAGGCTGACAGGCGCGGTGAGGCTGACTGAGTAAGGGTTGGTTCTGAGTAAATGTCAAAGGTCAGTCTGGTAATCGTAGTTGTAAACTCGAGATTTCTACAGCGCCCAAGAAAAGCTAAGTCGTGGAAAAATCAAAGAGTTTATCTAGTCATTCCAAGCAAAGCTTGGATGCAGTGCTACAGACAAAGTCGCGAGCTGAATAACTATTTCGACATACGCATAGGAAAATTCCAGCACGCTTAGCTTAGACTGGCATGTAAATCAATCTTTCTTGCCTATGTCGCCATATTTCTGGTCTTCCATGCCGTCTTTCTTGAAGATGTAGAGCAGACGGACAAATGAGACGAAGTCACGCGCCTTGTCTGGTTGCTCGAACCAATAGCAGATGTCTGGATCGTTGACGTCACCCAACATGTGTAGCGTCTCCAACTTCACTATTTTGCCTAAGACAATATCCTCAAAACATCACAATATGTACAACACCACAACGAGTACAACATCACTACGAGTACAACATCACTAAGAGTACAACATCACTATGAGTACAACATCACTACGAGTACAACATTACTACGAGTACAACATCACTACGAGTACAACATCACTACCAGTACAACATCACTACGAGTACATCATCACTATGAGTACAACATCACTACGAGTACAACATCACTACGAGTACATCACTACGAGTACAACATCACTACGAGTACAACATCACTATGAGTACAACATCACAATATGTACAACATCACAATATGTACAGCATCACAATATGTACAACATCACAATATGTACAACATCACAATATACACAACATCACAATATGTACAACATCACAACAAGTACAATATCACTATACATACAAAAACATAATGTACACAATCACAATATATACAATGTCGCAACACTATGACATCATAACACTCAGCTTTTGCCAGTTACTTAAAAGCCACTACTGTATATTAAGTGTCTCGATACATACATACATCTGTACGTATATCAAATTTTTAGTATATTCTATGTAGATATGATACACACATTCCAGGAACCTGAAAATGATGACGAAGTTCTGTTACTCCGGATGGAAATCCTCTGCCTGTGCTTTTCTTTTGGGAGCCTGCCACAGGTCACTTTTATCTTATTTGAGAAATGTTTGCATATTGATGAACTTTTCTATTAGTTAATAAACTTCATAAAATTAATAACAAATTATTAAACCTTTTGTTAATAAACTTCAACATCATTTAGACTATTGTAGAGAGCATGTCTGATAAGTTTCTCTGAAGTGGTGCTATATAAATTTCCAGTTACAATTACAATCGTTACACAAGGCAAAAGGCCAACACGGTTTTTTGAGATCAACCAACCTGCAACGTTTCGCTTGAACATATCTCCGTTGATTTTCGAAAGGAGTGAAGGCAAAGCATCCGCCTTTCCTTCGAGAGTATAGTTGATGTATCCCAGTTTAAAAGGCCCCGGACAGGACGACTGGTCGAAGAATGTGTCATCATACACAAAATACCAGACCCTGTAACAAAACATAATTGTAATGTAATCTTTAAAAACATTTCTATGCAGCCTTTCTTACCCTAAAATTTCACACGATGCACCCATATTTGATCAAACTTTGCACGTACTTTAGCAGAGTTTAGAAGTTCTAGGAAAGTGCTAAATAAATAATGTGAGCACAGTAACCTATTGGTTAGAGTACCTGGCTTGTAACGCAGACAGTACGAGTTCAAGTCCCCCCTGAGCAGACGATCACTGTGTAGAGACCTTCAGCAAGTCCTTCACTCACAATTGCTCAGCATGTATGTGTATGCATGCATGTATGTATGTATGTATGTATGTATGAATGCATGTATGGATGCATGCATGTATGCATGCATGTATGTATGTATGTATGCATGTATGTATGTATGTATGCATGTATGTATGTATGCATGATGTATGTATGTATGCATGTATGTATGTATGTATGTATGCATGCATGTATGGATGCATGTATGTATGCATGTATGTATGTATGCATGTATGTATGTATGTATGTATGTATGTATGTATGCATGTATGTATGTATGTATGTATGCATGTATTTTTCACTAACTAGTATGGTGCCTTTTAAATAACTCACAAAGGCACATCATTGATAATGATGCTTAGTCATTAGGCGGCGGCACTAAATAAATGCAGAAATAGTTATAATGATAATAACCAGGCGTAGATATGAACATGTAGTTTCATGTAGAAACATGTAGTTTCAACCAGACTGATCTCAGATTACAGTTTCATGCTATGGATTAGATTAGATTAGAGCAGTTTGGGTTGCATCCAAGTCCCTGGAAGACCTGCTTTTAACTCTGCCACGCAGAGTTCTATTCAGTATCATACTGGGTATGTAATCCAATGATTGTGGGTTCGAGCCTGCTGAATAAACTCTGTGTAATGACTCAGGACAGGCTGTTTGTGCAAACTTGTCTCATGTCTCAAGAATCAGATTTACTGCCCCTGCAAAATAAGTCCAATAAAATAAACCAATACTGATTAGATAAGAGCTTGATTACCTTGATTATGAAATTAGATTACCTTGTTTATGACATAAGTACCTTGCTTATAACACAAGTACCTTGCTTACGACATAAGTAAGTGCCTTGCTTGTGATATAAGTACCCTGCTTATGACACAAGTTCCTTGCTTATGACATAAGTACCTTGCTTACGACATAAGTAAGTGCCTTGCTTGTGACATAAGTACCTTGCTTATGACACAAGTACCTTGCTTACGACATAAGTAAGAGCCTTGCTTGTGATATAAGTACCCTGCTTATGACACAAGTTCCTTGCTTATGACATAAGTACCTTGCTTACGACATAAGTAAGTGCCTTGCTTGTGATATAAGTACCCTGCTTATGACACAAGTTCCTTGCTTATGACATAAGTACCTTGCTCTCATCATTCAAGCAGATCAGTTTAGAACAGATTAGATAAGACATGCGAGTCCTTTTCCCTTAACACTGCGACAGACTAGACGAAAGCAGATGAGACGGGGAACATGTAGTCGCACCTGAGTCCTCGCATGACCTTCGTCTTGCGGTCGGAATGCATGCTCTTCTGCATGATGCCGTTGTCTGTGAAGATCTGTCGATCTACTCCCATCCACGTCACTGTCTCAAACGAAAATACGAGGCACTGCGGGTTCTGGATTGACCACTGATTCGCTCGCTCTATCAACGACCTACGACAAAAACCAGCGATACAATACCCATACAATACTATACAATTTTCATAGAAAACGATACCATACAATACAGTATGATACAACACCCATAGAATACAATACCCATACAATACAACACCCATACAATATGACACAACATCCATACAAAACAATGCAATTTTCATAGAATACAATACCATACAATACACTGTGTCCGGAAAAATTCCAAGGCTTTACGGTAAATATGAAAATAATTAGTAAACATTAATCGATTTTTAAAATTCCAAAAACAGTTTAATCCTGAAATATATAATTACCAACAAAATTCTTTGTAATTTATTAACGGCCCCCGTTTAAAATTACGTCACAGTGACGTATTTTAATTTTATATTTTGTAAAGAAAGTTGCTAGAAAAATGGCGTTCAGCGAGGAAGACAAAATTGTTATAAAATTTTTACGCCAAAACAACAATTATAGTGCAAATAATATTTCAGGATTAAACTGTTTTTGGAATTTTCAAAATCGATTAATGTTTACTAATTATTTTCATATTTACCGTAAAGCCTTGGAATTTTTCCGGACACAGTGTAGAATACCCATACAGTATGAAACAATATCCATAGAATACAATACCCAGACAATACAGATACAGTACTCATAAGATATTACACAATACCCATAGAATACTATACACAATACAAACACAATACAATTTCCCTACTATACAATACAATTCCACATACGCAACACAATGAAATATCATGCAATGCAATGGTTGACGATCTGCACATGGAAAACAATAAAATGCAAAACTATTAACGGACTGAATCTCAAGACACAGAAGCCTCAATTCACAACATGTTTTGACTTTTTCTAAAGTGTTTCCTACATCAATTATTCGTGACTTACAACCATGAAAAATACAATGTGTACTTTGTAATGAGGAAGAGGAAGAGCAGGAGGAGGAGGAAGAAAAGGTGTAGGAGGATGAGGAGGAGCAGGAGGAGAAGGAAGAAGTAAAGGAGAAGGAAGAGGAGAAAGAGGAGAAAGAGAGGAGAAGCAAGAGGAGAAGCAAAAGAATGAAGAATAAGAGTAGGAGAAGGAAGAGGAGGAGAAAGAGGAGGATAAAGAAGTAAAGGAGAAGGAAGAGTAGGAGGAGAAAGAGGAGGAGAAGCAAGAGGAGAAGCAAAAGAATGAATAAGAGTAGAAGGAAGAGGAGGAGAAAGAAGAGGAGAAAGAAGTAAAGCAGAAGGAAGAGTAGGAGGAGAAAGAGGAGGAGAAGCAAGAGAACGAACACTAAGAGTAGGAGAAGGAAGAGGAGGAGGACGAAGAGCAGAAATAGGAAGTCGAGTAGGAGTATAAGTAGCAGCAGTAAGAGGACGAGGAAGAATAAGAATAGGAATAAGATGAGCAGTCCATTATTTTAAGAATTATTTCCAAGACATGATTCCTAACTAGACCACATTACGTTAGTTAGCGGTTAGTAAGCGATTGCTAACGAGAATCGTTCATAATCATCTTCTTTCTTGCTCTTAATGACGTTCGGCATGAAGTCTTGATGGTGCAGTTTCCACTTGAGGTTGTTTTGAGACAGTGGCGACACCTTGCCATCGTTGGCCATCACGGCAGCCCCACCGCCCGCAAGATTGTTATTCCTTTCGACTGCTGATGCTGAGAAAGGGGTTGATTGGGGACCATGACCCCCATGCTGGCCCGTTGGGTCTGGGAGCACTTGGACCCCGATGATTCGCTTCTCGGCCAGAGACATTGGTCTGGCGCGCTGGCTCATTCTTTTATCACTGCAACCAAAAAGCAAAAAAAAAGGTCAACTTAAGCATCCGAAAATTCTGCATCCGTATCGGTAGGCGTGTGTGTGTGTGTGGATGCATACATGCATGCATGTGGGTATGGATGCAAGAGCGTGTGTGTGGGTATGTGTGAAGTAGTAGTAGTTCCAATGTTTAACGACATCCTATGGCATCAAAGGCCATTGACGTCGCCCTCCTCCTTTATCCAGGCTTGGGACTGGCACTACGCCCAAACAAGGCAGTGGAGAAGTTGCTGGAAGAAGTATTAAGGAAATATGTTTGAGTGTCATCAGCACATAGAAGGTGTTTGAGACAGCTTTTATGTACACGTGTGTGTGCATGCAAAAGTGTGTGTGTGTGTGTTTCAGTATTTATGTATGCAAACATGTAAGTAAGTAGGTGCATGTATTTATATATGGATACATTTATATGTATTTATTTATCGATACACTTACATGTATTTATCTATGCATACATGTATATATTGTTGCAGGTTTGTCTAGGGAAAGAACTAAACACCCTCAATAGGTTAAAATGGCAAATATTTACAAGCAAAAATCAGACTCACGGTGGACACAGAAAACAACCACAATGATCCAACGAACATCAGAATCTCCACAAACAAAACGTCAATTTCACAAGACAAAGTCATCCACGGCGGGAGACAGAATCAACATCAAAACGATCAACTTCAAAACCATCAACTTCAAAACGACAAGTCATGAGTCCAGCAGAAAACGAACAGAAACCAACGAGAACGAAACCTCAAAAGACCAACAGGGTCAATTACCAAAAGCCGGACTGAGCTTAACGAACACTCACGCCTATTTATAGGTTGGCGCTCCCCCACTCCCCCACCCCCCACCGACAACCCCAAGAAGTGACACTCCTTCTCTACAAGATCAGGTGTTGCAGGTGGCATCCGCAGGTACCATTCTAGCCTCCCCCCACACGTGCCACCCCCAACAATATGTATGTATGTGTGTATGTATGTATGTGTGTATGTGTGTATGTACGTATGTATGTATGTATGTATGGATGATGATAATAATACAAAATAATAATACACAATAATAATAATAATAATAATCATAACAAGACGATTTATACAGTGCCGTAGCACAGCGAGGCCAATGTACATATGCAGATCTGCATACATATATGCACATGAGTGTGTGACAAACATACAGGTATGCACATGCATTTGAGTCGGTATGTACGCCAGCAAGTATGAGTATTTATGTGTACGTATGCACATAAGCACGCGCATGTGCGTGCGTGCGTGCGTGGGTACGTGCCCACGTGATGCACTAGGCTTGAACCCAGAGAACTGGCCTAGATATTGCTCAAGTTAATGTGCTCACTGTATCATAAGATGGAGTCAAATACAACGCCCAAACTGCGGGCCGAACAGCTGCGTCTGTGACAGACATGCCTAAATGGGTAGAGTGCCTAAATGGGTAGAGTGCCTAAATGGGTAGAGTGCCTAAATGGGTAGAGTGCCTAAATGGGTAGAGTGCCTAAATGGGTAGAGTGCCTAAATGGGTAGAGTGCCTAAATGGGTAGAGTGCCTAAATGGGTAGAGTGCCTAAATGGGTAGAGTGCCTAAATGGGCAGAGTGCCTAAATGGGTAGAGTGCCTAAATGGGTAGAGTGCCTAAATGGGTAAAGTGCCTAAATGGGTAGAGTGCATCGAGTTCAACTTTTGTTCAGTTGCTGTGGAGTTCCAAAAATTAGAACCTCAGTCAAGAACGGGTTAAGGAACAGTCTGTTTTCTGCCATCCAATCCTGCACTCCACAGAAGACCTAAGATAACAATGAGAGAGCTGGAAGAAGTAGTATTAGTAGTAGTAGTTCCTCTGTTTAACGACATCTTTTGGCATCAAAGGCCGTTGACGTCGCCCTCCTCCTTTATCCAGGCTTGGGACTGGCACTACCCCCAAACAAGGCAGTGGAGAAGTTGCTGGAAGAAACAGAATTGTTTAAGGAAATATATTCGAGCGTCATCAGCATATAGAAGTTGTATGAGACAGCTTTTACTCAGTAAAACACTTAGTCAAGTGGTGTACAAAGAGAAAAATAATTGGCCCACAACAGAGCCCCCCGCCCCCCGAAGGACGCTGCACCTTACAATCAGCTTGCTACCTACGATGATACATAAATTGTTGTCACTGTATTACATTACACAGAAGAGATATATCATATGAAAAACAGAGAAGCGTTAAGTCAGTGGAGTGGAATTTGTCATAAGCTGAATCCAGAAAAAAGAATTTAAGACGGTCATGGCTACAGCTGCTTTTCAACGGCATGTCTGAGAAGTTTAAGTTCGTGCAAGTTCAAATATATGCAGGTATGTGTAAATATGTATGTATGTACATACATACGTACGTACATATATAATTGTGTCTATTTAAGTATGTATCTGTGGGACGTGGTGTTGTAGTGGTATGGTCTGTGGCTCGTAACCGCAGGGTCGCACTGCGTGGTGACCTTGGACAAGTTGCTCACCCACAATTCTCTGTGAGGAAGGCAATGGGAAACCACCCCTCATCTCATCTTCGGGTGGCATAAACCCAATGTACCTGCCTACGGGCAGAGGACAGTGTTCTGGCCACATAAGTATCTGTCATTGCCAGACATTAGTAAATATCCTAGCACTCATAACACTTCGAAAGGTCCCATGTTGGCTAACCAGAACATTAATCCCGTGGCAATGCCCTCTGCCCAACCCTAGGCCTCAAATCTGATCCATTCCCTTGTCCTGGGGTAGCTAGTTAATTCAATCGACGGGCAGTGCCTAGTGTCTCACTTCAAATTTTTCTGAAGAAAGGTCTCTTATCTCAGTTGAATTCAGCAGCTCGTAGCATCCCGGGTTTAGCATCATTCAACAGATCTTAATAATCAGGAATTCAAACCATTATTCCCTCTGCTTCCTATGTGTTGCACTGGTTTCTGGCTAATTATTATGCATGGAATGCAACTGGTTAGATAATAATAATGATGATAATAATAATAGTTATTATTATTATTATATTGTCTGGAGAAATTTGTAAGTCCTGAGGAACATTTCTTCTTTTGGTAAAAATAACGATGATGATCATGCTGGGGATGACGATGATGACGACGACGACGACGACGATGATGATGATGGGGAGGATGAGGCCTCAGGTACTAGATATGCATTCAACAATAAACTCCCACTAAAATTACCACAGTTGTCTGCACCATCCTATGAACTCACAAACACTTGCAATCTCAGGGTAGGTCTTTTGCTCAAAACTATAACCACTCCCTCCCACAAATCCCATCCTGATTGACAGCTGCCGTCGGCTGTTACTAAGCAACCGAGGAAGGAGAAATCTAGTACTGAGATCTCCAGTATAGGGCTAGTCAAATTCTAACACTTGTACACAAGGACCAACACTTCCCCGGAAATCTGATACGCCTACAAGAGAGAAGAGGCCAATACAGGAATCGGTCATCACTAATTACTCCAATTTAGCAGATACAACCCATCTGCATTTCCTCTTTCATTTCTACTGGGCCCTTTATCATTACTGGTTGTTAACACAAATTAGCCAAGTGATCTGTCAAAAATATGCCAGTCAGAATGTAGAATATACATATAATGTAAGGAAATATACATAAGTATGCATTAAATATATATATATATGCATTACGTATGTACATATATATATACACAAATATATATAATGCCACTAAGTAGCAGGGCCATGGAGATCTAAACACTAGATTTACCCCTTCTTCCTCTTATCTCTCTTTCGGCTCCAATCCCAAACACCACCCACCACGCTGTCTCTCAGCCTGACTTCTGGATCTTGACCTTGAACCGAACCCTTTTGCCTATCGATTTTGTTTTGACTGAGCGCCTGTGAATAGGCTGGTCCCCGTGACGTGGCTTTCATTCAACGCTGTAGAAATCTCGGGATTACGATTACGATTTACATGTTACGAGCATGGTTCACAACTGGGAAACCTGACTAGACGGCTAGGAAATAAAAACCTCACATACATACATGTTTGCACTATTTGAAATACGATACTGAGACAGAGAGACAGTGTCTGTCCTTTGTAAAACAAATGCAGCTGCAAACTTCGTAATTTCTAGTATTTTATGCATCATTTTCAAGTTTTTGCACTGTATTTTAGCAATTGTCTTTCTTCCACCTCAACACAGCATACGGTGGGGAGCCATGGCACTTGCCTCTCTAGATCTGCCCTAGCACTGCTCTTTCCTGTCTGAATTCTCTTTGTAAACAACTGCTTAATACGAGTGATATGTATGCAGCTGATCAGATAAGTCAGTTAACACAAGCAATAAAGATAAAATATAATAAAAATTAACATCACTGTTCAAAGAGCCAGATATTACAGAAAGAAAATATATACCAGAGCCTCAAAGTAGCACAAAATCTGGTATGTACTGTACGTGTCTTTGTACACATGCATGCATGTATGTATATACCTGTATATATACACTGGTATTTAGTAGTTCCTCAGTTTAACGACATCTTACGGCATCAAAGGCCACTGACGTCGCCCTCTTCCTTTTTCCATGCTTCGGACTGGCACTACCTGACTAAAGGCAGTGGCGGAGTTAATACACTGGTAATTCATGTATGTATTCAAGCATATATACTGCATATAAGTGCATACATATGCATGTACATACATACATATGTACATGTTATGTTGTATGTATGCATGTAATCTGACTAAAAAAACTGTTACCATATTCTAAATCTTAGGATGAAGGCAGGCCCTGAACACTCACTCCTGACACAGCCCTTTACATTGGAGATAGGGGGAGTGAAAACGGCCTGGTTTGCGCCCAGTTGAATCCACCCCACACACATGTTTTTGTTTTTTGCACTGGCTTTCTAAGTTGTAATTGTAATTGTAATTTGAAATTTATAAAGCGCCTCTTAGAGGATAAACTCAACAGAGGTGCTTCCGACCCGAAAAAGTAAAATCACTGTTAAACAGTACAGTCTTTAGGCGCCTGCGGAACACTGAGAGGGGGAGAGAAAGGAGCTCAAGTCGCAATTCTCGAGGGAGACGATTCCAGCAAGTGGGACCAACGTAGGCGAAGCTTCTGGACTGGGCAGAAGCAGTGCCCATTCGAGGGACAAACAGGAGATCCTGAGTGGCCGAGCGAAGGGTGCTACGGCCTGGCAACGAGGAGACCAAAGTGCAGAAGTGAATGAGGTAAAGGGGAGCAGAGCCAAGAACACAATTGCGCATGAGGGAGAGGATCTTAAAGTGGACACGCTGCTGGACGGGGAGCCAGTCAGAAGGAGAGAGACATGGCTGGTGTGGGCTGTGGTTCTTGTCTTAGGTTACGTAGCCTTTCTTATACTGCAATTGTAATCGTAATTTCAAATTTGTATCGTGTCTTCCCAAGAAACCCCTAGCGGCAGTATATCCTTGTCTTAGGATATACATCCCTTGTATTGGAGTATTAAGTCTCACTTATTTGAAACTTTCATCAGTATTCTTTTTTATATAAGAAAAATCGGTTCTCTGATACTTTTACATGTTATTTTTAGTGGAAATAACATGTCTGCCAAGTGCAGACACAAGAATGTGGCCAGACATTACATGCAGATACATGGCAATAAAGCAGACTTTACTGTGGCCAGTTACTGTGCAGCCAGACACATCCGCCAAAGCCTCCTTAAAATGTGAATTACCATTTGACCATCAACTGATGCCTTGTGCACGAGTGTCTGTTGTAGTCAGACATGACCAGTTTTTTCACAGCACTGTTTCCTTGAAGCCTGTTTGTTCAGGTAATTTCCTTAAGGAATTCATAGCTGAAAAAAGATTATTTGGTTTCTGCCCAGGGTACTAGAGCCTGGGCCAGGGAGGGCATTCCTTGCTGGTTAATGCTGCGTTCCAACCACATGGCAAATTCGCAGACAAAAATTTGTATTAAAAAATTCGCGACACGATCAAGTTCCTGCATATCTAGTTACATATGATGAAGGCCAACACGTATTAATGGCTACAGCAGTAAATAGTTGATAAAATCCTACAACAAAACGCTTTGGAAATGATAAACGAAAGTTTATAAAACATATTTGTTTTCTTCTGTAATTATTCCAGTTAATCACCATTTTTTATCTGCAATTATCTCCGAATTCTGCAGTTACTGCTACTTTGATCCTCTGCTACAGTTCATGACTTAGTCAACACAGCTTTCCACGCAATTTTCAACAAGCCCAGTCCGCACTATTATCATTATTAATTATTATTAAACAGCCATTTCTAAGGTGCGTAATTAACAACAGCCTCAAAAGCGCTTGCAGCGACCCTAAAAAAGTAATATCGAGTAATATAATGGTTTATAGGTCGCTAAGGATGCACAGAAATCTAGGCAGGTCTATGAAACATGTAAATTTTAAGCTTCTTTTCAAAACTTGTTATTGGAAGACTACATGGGGACCTTAAATTGTGCAGCACGCATTCAGACAGGCAGCAGTAGTGAAGGATCTCACTCGATAATTCACTGCAAAATGAATAGGGTTGAGGCCATACGGTCGCTACAGTAAAATCTGTACATTTTACCTATAATCAGATTGTGCTTAGACACCTTTAAATCGCTTTATCCGACGCTATTTACATTTCAATTTCGCGCATACTCCGCCACTGCCTTGTTTGGGGGTAGTGCCAGTCCCAAGCCTGGATAAAGGAGGAGGGCGACGGCAACGATCTTTGATGCCATAAGCTGTCGTTCAACTGAGGAACTACTACTATTGTACATATAATTAGATTTTGCTTAGACACCTTTAAATCGCTTTATCCGACGCCATATACAAATCAATTTCGTTCAATAGCTAGTGATCTCTAACCGTCGAGTTCAACGGCCCTGGCAGCCACGAGATGTCGTTAAACACTGAATCCTAATAGGCGTGGCGCCCGTTCAAACGGGCAGCGGTGGTAAAGGATTTCACTGGATCAATTCATTGCAAAATGAACAGGGTCGAGGTTATAGTGTACCATTTTTCACCAATCAACAGACACTGAAAGTCGTGCAGCTCATAAATGCCGGTTTCAAATGGAAAAGGAACGAAAGGAATGCAGCATTTGAACGGAACCCAGCCTAGGATTGAACCAGGAGCCGAGGAGCCGAGCAGACAGGGCAAGAAGTCTGAACCGAAGTCGGCTCAAATGACAGACTCAGACTCGGTGCAGTGAGTCACCACCACAAAGCTAGTTCCTCCCAAAACCCTCACTAAACAGGGAGAGAAGGAGTTTCCCTGCCCCTGTCTGTCTGGCTGGATGTATATCTGCATATCTCTCTTACCATACACATGCACAAACACACACACAAACCCACACATAGACAAAAACACCTACAAACACACAAACACACCTATAAACACACACAAACACATACACACACAAACACAAATACAAACACACATACAAACATGCAAGCACACACACAAACACACCACAAAGGTAGAAAACACACACACACACAAACCCACACATAGACAAAAACACCTACAAACACACAAACACACCTATAAACAAACACACAAACACATACACACACAAACACACACACACAAACATATAAGCACACATACAAACATACAAGCACACAAACACCACAAAGGTAGAAAACACACACACACACACACACACACACACACACACACACACACAGTAGTTAACCACTGATGGAAAATAGGAAATGTGATTAATTTTATGTTGCAACACAGACACTGTCAACACCATAATGACATCAACCGAGTTATAAAAACTTAGCATTGCAATGAAGTCCTTTACAGAAATCATTAAGAACACTTGCGCCATCTGGCAGACCCAACTGTAAAATCGGTACACAGGCAGTATAGTGTCATTGGGAAGATCAGACGGCGAGAGAGAGGAATGGCCAGCTGCCCTCATATACATGAGGCATGGTAGCCAATTGGTTAGACCGCTCGGCTTGTAACACAGAGTATGGGGTTTGAGCCTTCTCCCCTGAGTATGGGAGTATGGGTTTGAGCCTCCTCCCCTGAGACGGTTACTGTGTAGAGACCTTGAACAATCCTTCACTATCAATTACTTTCCACTTCAGATTCAGATTTACTGACCTTGCATGCAATAAATGCAATATAATACAGCGCATAACAATAATATAATATACACCGAGGCTAAGAAACTGAAGGTAGCACTTCATACTTCAGGGCTGCCTCTTGCTCTTAAGTTAGCTCAAGGGACTACTTTTTCTGCTTCTAATTCAGTGCCTTCTCAAGTGAGTGAGTGAGTGAGTGAGTGAGGGGTGGGTGAGTGAGTGAGTGAGTAATTAAGTAACTAAGCAAGTAATCTCTATTAGCCCACACTTAACTACAACAATGACTACAACAGAGTAAAAAAACCACAATGTCAGACAAAAATTACAAAGTAAACAGTTAGCAAGTCTTCAAATTCTGCTTCATGGCTAACTAACTGATCCGAATAAGTGCGTTTTTAAATAAGTGCAGACCTGCATATTATATGGAGCCCACGGCTGGGCAGAGTCAAGTGATACAGTCCCAAATTAATTAACTAATTAAGTGCCAGACATACTGCACTAATTAGAGGCACACCAAACAGCCACACCCTTTATACTTCAACTCCGAGGTCAGCTATAATACGAGTCCTACCGATACTTCAACAGGCAAATATCATATTTCCAAACGAGTTCCCATACCAGGCCCCCACATGACTGGCCTTTTACTGTGAGGACATCCTGGTTCAAATCCTTACAGATCGTGGGAAAAGGACAAGATGGTCCGCAAAGTCTATCCTCATTCCTCCTACCCATCACCAATTTCTCTTAATTCCTTGCTCGGCTGATGTGTGTTAACAAATAAGTAAGTAAGTAAGTAAGTAAATAAGTATATTCTTTATTAACCAGTAGCTAATCGCACATCGGTTTACAAGTATTTAAGAACACAAGAAAATTTAATATGCATATAACATCCTAATCATAAAATATTTACGCGTTAAATTGTCAGTAGGAGGAATAATACGATTATGGGTGTGGGGCCGTAGGGAATAACTGAGGGTTTTAACTGGTGGGAATAGCTGAAGCAAGACATGATTTGGGTTGTTCAAGATTGCTTTAAAGAGACGAGCATCGGCATTACTCACTTACTTCTTATTTACTTACTTACAAGTACCAGTAACTCCAAAACTCCAAACCCGAGCATACTCCATCCTTGACCCAAACACTTCCCTCGCAAGGGCTCCCTCTGGGAATGGGAATAAGGCGCCACTTCCTGGCTAAGACTTCTGTTCTCTTTTTCCGTAAAAAGGGTAAAGAAAGCCAAAAATGTCAAACAGCTGGAAACACGCCAGATGAAAAACAATGTCTAGACAAGCAGTCAACGACGGAGTCGAACCATTCACAGTCTTCCGCAGGCTGCTAACAAAGCAAATGCAACTTTGGACATGAAGTTTTATCGATTTTATCTAAATGCAAAATGGCGTGAACCGTGGAATAATGATATAAACTGCCTTGTATCAAAGGACAGCCACTGTGGCCCGATGATGATGATGATGACGATGATGATGAGTTCTCTACCCGAAGGAAGGTCCATTGGCTTTATGCCACCCGGGGATGAGATGAGTGAGGTGGTTTCCTGTTGTTTTCCTCACAGACAATTGTGAGTGAGCAACTTGTCCAAGGTCGCTACACAGTGGCTTGAGGCAGATTCGAATACCAGACAGTAAATGTGGCCTAAGTCCCCATACCAAGAAATTTTAAACTACAGATGGTTAGTCAGTCAAATAGCTGGCCAGACAACTGGTCAGATATACAGCCAGTTACAAAGAGACAGACACACAGATAAGCAGAAAGACCAAAAGACTGAATGACCGACTGTCTGACAGACCGACAGACAGAGATAAGCAGCAAGACAGACAGATATGCAGGACAGACATATAATGATAGCTAGAAAGTCAGCCAGTTTGAGACAGTAATAGAAATAGAGGCAGACAGTTAGGAAACCAGCCAGCCAGCTACACAGCCAGGAAACCAGCCAGCCAGCCAATATGCCAGCCAGCCAGACAGACAGACACAAAGACAGACAGACAGACACAGAGACAGACAGACAGACACAGAGACAGACAGCCAGACAGACACAGAGACAGACAGACTGACTGACTGACAGCCATCCAGCCATCGAGAAAGAGAGCTGAACAGACAGACACAGAGACAGACAGACAGAAAGACATACAGGAAGGGACCCCAACAGGCAGACAGACAACTGGATAGAGATGCCTGCCAGATGGCCAGCCAGCCAGCCAGACAGACAGACAAAAAGACAGACAGACTGACTGAGCCATCGAGAAAGACAGCTAAACAGACAGACACAGACGGACACAGACAGAAAGACAGGAGGGGACTCCGACAGGCAGACAGACAACTCGGTATAGATGCCTGCCAGATGGCCAGCCAGCCAGCCAGTCAGCCGAATGCTGGTCCTGCTGCTGCTGCTGCTGGTCATTATCAGTGGCTCTGACTGATAACAAACTTCTGTAACTTAACAAGGCATCACGAATTCTGTTCTCATGTACTCAAAAAGTATCAACTCAACAGGACAGAGCTGCCGTAGTCTCTGTCTGCTTGTCTCTTTCTCTGTGTGTGTGTGTGTGTCTCTCTCTCTCTCTCTCTCTCTCTATATATATATATATATATATATGCATCTGTTTCTGCCTGCCTGTCTGCTTGTCTCTCTCTTTCTCTTTCTCTGTCTCTGTCTCTCTCTCTCTCTATATATATATATATGCATCCGTTTCTGCCTGCCTATCTGCTTGTCTCTCTCTTTCTCTGTCTCTCTCTGTCTCTCCCTCTCTCTCCCTATATATATTATATAACATATATATATATTTTACATATGTACACAAATATATGCGTCTGTTTCTGCCTGCCTGCCTCTGTCTGTCTGTCTGCGTCTGTCCGTCTGTCACGAATGCACTGATTATTTCAAGGTACCGTGGGCTGAAATGCTAAGCAATGCAAATTATCCATAAAAACAAAATCCATCATCAGAGAAACACAAGCTGCAACCACCTGTTGCTGCCCGCTTAACTGGCACGGCAGACGTAGAGACGTCTGTGCGTGTGTGCGCCAGGCCCACGTGTTTTCACAGGTAGGCATGTGTGTGTGTGTGTTTGTGTGCGTGTGTGTGTGTGCACTCCATCAATCAAGACTGGAGAGCTCATGCTAGGTTGCATATATTGCCTAGAATACCCAGTATGTTGTGTGCAGCATAAACTTAAAAGGTAACGATGAAGGTAACGATGAAGGTAAAGAAGAAGAGGAAGAAAGGTGAAGGTAAACATAGCACACTTGTTTACATGCCTCTACAGAAACTCATTGTGTGCAGCATAACCTTAAAAGGTAACGATGAAGGTAAAGACAAAGGTAATGATGAAGGTAACGCTGATGGTAACGATGAAGTGAAGGAAGGTGAAGGTAAATGTAGCACACTTGTTTACATGCCTCTACAGAAACTCCCTTGAAGCATCACTGAAGTACCAAGGAGTACTTTGCATACAAACACCATAACAAATTCTACAAAGCTCAGAACATTGCATACTTTGACGTAGAGTATACTGCATACACTAATACACAGCATACTGCATACTTTAATGCATACTACCATAACCACACAGACAACAATGCAAGTTATTATTTAAGCATTCATTATTATTTCAGCATTTATTAATTCCACTACCACATCATTAAGCATCAACTGAAGGTGCTGAGCAAGTGTGAGTGAAGGACTTGCTCAAAGTCCCTACACAGTAACCATCTCAGGTGAGGCGCGAACCCATACTCTCCGCGTTACGAGCCAAGCAATTACTAGGAGTTCACTATCACGATACGTGGCACAAAAAGATCACACGATCTCACTTTTGCATTACTGTGGGCTGTTTTGGAAATTTTTATGGCTATAGTTATAATGACTAAGTCTAGCATAATATAAATTTATGAATCAAAAATAATATACAATTAATATAATTGCTGACATATAAAACCATTACATTTGGGCAGAGTGCTTGCTCGTCTGACCCCTCCACGCCTATGGTTCCTCAATCAGCCGATGAACTTACGGCGTGTAAACAAAATGCATTACTTACTTACTTACTTTTTTACACTCTCTCCAATCAGGTTACTGTGCCCCACAACGTACTGCTACAGAAGTGACACCTGTTGTCAAGGACAACATGTTGCATTGCAGAACAACATCTACAGCTACCGGTTATAAAACTTATAACTTGACGCAGAACAGCCGCAAATGACAAAACCGAGATAATGGAAAGGAAAACAAAACAACTCCAAAAGTGAAAATAAACATCCAAGAAACTAAACCAGTAACAAAACAGTTTCGAAAACACACCAGAAAAGAAAACAGACAAACAAGGAAATGAGAAAAGCGATCGTTTACGTGAGCCCCAAGAGCTGGCCATGGGTATCAAGAGTTCCCTACTTAATTCCCTTTCTTAGCCTCGGCATACGAGGGTCAGAGGCCAATCCTCTTCCTCGTCGCCTGATCTTCCCACAGAGTCTAGGGTAAGTGTACCCATTTTATAGCCAAGTTTGCTAAGGAGAGTATATGAAAGAGAAACTCAAATACCTTCTGCTCTGGCGGGTAACAAAATAAACAGAAGAAATCAACAGTATAAGAAAATAAAGAAGAAAAAACCCAACCCCATCACAAAAAAACTAATTGGCATTGGAGTGTATCCAACATTACACCCCGATCCAACCCTTGAGGGCTGACATTTTGTCTAACAGTTCAATCCGTATGCCCCACTAAACTTTCACCCCACACCCAATTTCAAAACCTGGATCCTTCTCAATTTTTTCTTCCACTGATTTACAACCCATAAACTGAAACATTACGCATTTATGGCCTGAAAAATAATTAATAAATTACCGCTAATTAATCCTCTGAGTGAATAGAAACAAGCCTGGGTGGCACAGTGGGAGGCAGATTTGCTTTTCAACTCTTAATCTGGGGTTTAAACCCCCTCTGTATCAGATGACAATGACCGCTGTTATTGTTTTGGTGCCTCGAAAACTATCCAGAAACACCCAGAACTGAGGAAATGAGGACTACTTTTGAAATACACATGCAACTTATTACAAAATGCCTCACCTTTGCTTAACTAACCTAACTGACCTTACCTTACTTTATCTCACCTAGCCTTCTTTTGTCTTACCTAACTTCACCTTACCCTCCCTTAACTTGGCTATAAGGATCACTTTTGAAAGAGACAGGCAATAAATGACCAAGTGAATCACCTTATCTTACCTTACCTTATCTTACGTTATCTTACCTAGCCTCTTTTTTATCCTACCTAAACAATGCCTTACCTTGGCTACGAGGATTACTTCTGAAAAAGGCATGAAGTAAATGACCAATAATTGCCTTACCTTACTCCATCTAGCCTTACTTTTATCTTACCTTATCTTACTTTTATCTTACCTTACCTTACTTGACCCTACCCTACTAAGGCTAATTGTGTCTGGATTGTCAATTCCGAGGTCTGAGGTTTGATTTCCTCTGGACTGAAAAATACATTCTACTAAGACATATTTTAATATGATAATTGAAGTTTGGATGTTTTGTTAGATTACTATGATTATGACCATCATCACAAGCATGATCTTAATGATAACAACAGAAGTTGGTTACAGTGACTGCCTGACTCCTGGATCTTGACCTGGAACCGAACCCATTTGCCTATCGATTTTGTTTTGACTGAGCGCCAGTGAATAAGCTGGTTCCCGTGACTTAGCTTTCGTTGGGCGCTGTAGAAATCTCGAGATTACGATTACGATTACAGAATTCCTTAGATTAGATCAGACCCTCCCAACGCCACTGTTCCCCAAATCCTGCCAGACTAAACCCTCCAGTAACAGCCCTGTATCTATACAGCCAAAGTGCGTCTTAATAATTTCGAAGCACGCCGCTGGTGCCTCATGGATACCGTAACAATACGGGCAAATATTGTCAAAAATGACTCACTAGTCCAACAGACAACTCAAATCCCCCCAATCTACTCAACCCCACCCTGACTCCCTTCTCTGACACCCCACCTGACCCCGAACATCCACTAGAACCCGCAGAACTAAGAAGCAATTCCAAGAATATCTATGTGTACACATGATCATTGACATCACATAATACATTTATATTTATAAATATAGGTGTAGTATGCAAACATATATATATATATACACATATATTAGTTAGACAACTGTTTGATGTATATGACATATATGGATTATGTAATCCGTTGAAATATAAACACATCTTATGCATGTATGTATGTGCATATATATATATATATATATATTTATATATATGAATATTTAAACCCATACATAGCAAATATATATACACACACACACACACACGTATAATTGTGTGTACAATGCACATACATACATGCTATATATATATATAATATATATATATAGGTAAATATGTGCACTTTTGAGAGGTTAATAAAAGCTGCTACACATAAGCTGAGCTGAGATCTCCCCTAAGTAGAATGAATAGGTGCTATATAAATTTTGTGTTACATTACTTTACACTGAACTCATTGTGTGCACTGTTTCACCGAGTTCACACTAGGAGAGACTCTGAAGTGGTGCTACATAAATTATCAGAATGATGTACAACACGTTAGTGTACGTTCAGAGTAAAATCCTTATTCTCCACTTCAAAACACCACTTTAAATCCAGTTAAACTGTCAGTAAACAATACCAGGAAGAAAACGTTAAGAATGTGAAACCAGTTAATGCTGGCAATATTATGATAAACAAATATATGAGAAAACAGTGTCAAATGCCTGAGTGTTATGACCAGATGAGACAACAACAGTGTCAAATGCCTGAGTGTTAAAATCAAATGAGTTAACAGTGTCAAATGCCTAAATATTGTGACCAGATGAGGCAAGTGTCTAATTACTGAATATCACATTTGGATGATACAATAGTGTCAAACGCCTGAGCACTGCATTTAAATCAGGGGTTCTTAAACTTTTTAAAACTGGATCACCAGTAGCAGAATGTCGTTTTTGTTTGCGAACCATGAGTAGGACACATGTAATCACAAGCTTGGGGAACTGTACAGAAAGCATGGGGGATTAAAAGGATTTTGCCACGAAATTAAGCTAAACTGCTTCTTTGCAACGTGATTCATTCTATTTTTAAAGCACATTTTCATATGTTAAGCAAATATTTCAAATATTTTACATTTTCAAGGAACGTTTTGCGGACCAGTAACCAAAGCTCTGACCAGCGCCAGTCCTGCTTACTTTAAGAATCACCAATGGTTTACAAGGAGAGAGTAAAATGTTCTACCTCGGCTGATCAAACAAACAAAAAACAATCAACAGTTCAATCACTGAAGAGAATAGTTCTGTCCCAAATTTTCAATATTCTCAAATGAATTGCAAGTAAACATCAATTAAACATTAAACATGAATTAGTATGAATAAACAAATGCTTGTCAGTAAAGAAAAATGAAAGCACCATCTATAATTATTATATTACTAAAATATTGCTATTACAATAATAATTATTATTATTTTTATTATTGTTATTATTATTATTATTCACTCACTCACTCACTCACTTACTCAGTAGAACAACTGAAACACTTAATAATAAAGTCTTGACACCTAAAGGCTAAGAGCTGCGTGCATTCAGGAAGTTATTCAATTTATCTCTCACTTATCTAAGTGCATGAATTTAGGTTATTCAACAATTGTAAAAGTGTTCTTTGAACTTTAAGATGTCCAAGAGGAAGTCAGCCTAATCAACCCCCTAGAAAAGTCACAGTACTTTAATTCTCGGTTCAAACAAAAGAAATAATCCACTCAGTCTACACTCTAAATCTAGAATAAGTCTACACTCTAAAATCTAGAATAAGTCTACACTCTAAAATCTAGAAAAAGTCTACACTCTAAATTCTAGAATAAGTCTACACTCTAAAATCTAGAATAAGTCTACACTCTAAAATCTAGAATAAGTCTACACTCTAAAATCTAGAATAAGTCTACACTCTAAAATCTAGAATAAGTCTACGCTCTAAAACCTAGAATGAAGAAACAGCTACTTTACCACATACCTGTTTCAATCTTCAGTCACCAAACTGAAATCAGTTTCCTCATTCTGCCCCAATGTGCAAAGGTAAGCTTCACCCTATTTTAGCTAGTCACCCTATTTTTGTTGCAAAAGGGAGAGACAGTCACCTTTCCAACCCCCAGGTCATAACTGGGTCGTATGGGGCTATGTGCAATAGACCGTGTCCTCCCCTTTTTTTCGGTCCTGTTTCAGGGTCCAACCCCAAGTGGGTTTCTACTTGTCTTGATCACCAACGCATGTTTCACTCATCACTTCACAGCACTGCAATTCCATCCCATTATGCAAGTGAGCAAATGAGTAAGCAAGTCAGCAAATAAGCAAATGAGTGAGTGAGTAAGTAAGAAGTTTTCATTTGCATGTGACACATGCTGGTGTATCTGACACTCAAATTTAGCACTGGTAACATATTTGGTACTAGTAATGTATTTGACACTTAAATGACACGTAAATGCTTATCAGTTGCTGCTCCTTGTCCTCCTTCTTTCTCATCGTGACCTCATCTGACCTTATGTGACTAATCCCCACCCCATAACAAGTGCGAAGTAGTAACTCAGCCGCAGTGGAGCGTGACGTTAATCATCTTCTTTAAGAAACATCATCCTAAACAGAAACTAAAGTACAGTGTGCAGTAGTCCAGAGGTTAGAGAGCTGGACTGTCAACTGGAAGGTTAAGAGTTCAAATCCCCCAAAAATTCGATTGGACTGCAAGACAGAGGGCTGGCCAGTGGCCACCCACCCTCATATACGAAGGTTAACAAAATAATGAAGTCACCATATACTTCAACCCAAAGCTCTCTCTCAGGATTAACTCCTCCTCCTCCTCCTCCTTCTCCTATTCCTCCTCCTCCTCCTCCTCCCTTATGGGATGAAGTCAGCAACCCACAATCAGTGCATTTGAAGTGTATTTGGCTATATTAACTTGCGCTTGATAAATCTTCTTATAACAATAATCAGCAAACCAGCATATAGACCACAAAAGCTGATCTACCTCACGTTCAAACCTATGACAATACTGTAACATTAAAGTGACTCAAAATACTCAAACAGAGATGTAGTGTCAACGTTAAGGTGAGTCAAAATAACCTGGGTGGCTCACATGATATGACAACACGCCCTCTAACAATAGTAGTAGTAATTCCAGTGTTTAACATCTTATGGCATCAAATGCCGTTGACACCGCCCTCCTCCTTCACACCGGCTTGGGACTGGCACTACCCGAGTACAGCAGTGGCAGAGTTTCTCTAATAAAACTAATCAGTTTTCATGTAAAACGAAACAGTTTCAAATAGAATTAAACGGTTTCTGTCCATGGCAGAAATTACCACAAATATGGTAATACCACATCATAGCTTGACAATGTACCATCTGCTAAAATGATATATACAAACCCCATAAAAAAATACCCTCTAATAAAATCAACCAGCTTTCATTTAAGATAAAACTGGTTGTTTTCAGCACTTTTTAGCTGTACTTTACCCTTTGGATCCAAGATTCCATTACGATCAAACTTCTCCTATTTCCACACTACCACTCTACCTGGATAAGTAGCAGCGGTCTATACCTGAGATTCATCATTAGCAGGATAACATTTCATACTGATTGCACTATCTTTTGAATGTTATTCAATAAATAGTCTTTTGTTTGTGATGCAGTTTACGTTGTTATTTCTACGTTGAGCAAGTGTTATGCACAGGAAATGTCAATGAAACATGTAAAGATAAAACTGTCACACTAAAATTTACAAGCAGTAAGTATGTCCCTAGTTAGTGACAGCAGTGAAAGTTTACTTAGAGCTGAAGAAACATGTGGGGAGGCTGAAATGAAAACTTCCGAAAGTGAGAGCTAAAGTGATGATGAAGCATACCTGCCATCTTCGTTACAGCGCTACCAGCCATCCAGATCTCTGCGATAAGCTACACAAAACTGTTTGTCTCTCTCTGACATCACAGACTATCGGTCTGAATTCTCCAGACTTGCAAAATGCAGTACTTACTTATTTACTTACTTACTGCCAAGATCATGCAGTCACAGACTGACCTGTATGTCTATCGATAATAACAAGTGGTGTAAAACTGTGAACGTTGCACTTTTATCGTTCAGACCATCAGACACCGCAATAGAATATCTATCACTGCTTGCAGTTATGGTACTTAGCGGAAACTTGTTGATATGACTAACCTGCAAGCTGTTCAGACTTTGGCTGACAAGGCAGATGATTACTATGCACAAAACTGGACTAATATAGACGTTGATAAATTGAAAGCATGGAATAGCAACGTAGGCGGAGTGCAGTAGAAATGTGCGTAACTATGATTTTGGTTATCCCAATGGTACACCACTGTAAAAGGTGTCACTTTATAGGACAGTGACGACTAAATATCACGGAATAAGGGCAAACTATACTGCTTAGCATCAGTTTCTAATTCTTTCCATGCTTATAAAGCATGACTATAGCCATCCTGAGTAAAAATTAATGAAAAAATACTTATGAAAAAATACTATTTCCCCATAAAGTCATTTTGGGACCAGGAGACACTGGGGGCGGGGGTAAGGCTGGGAAAAATAGGTCAAAAGGCGCTTATATTAAATCTCTAGATATGTATTCAAAGTGAAATGATTTTTGAGTCAAACAACTTGATTTTCAACCATGGTTCAAATGACCCCATTGGAATTCCACAATGTCTTGTTAAACTGTTATTATCATTTATGCCACAAGATTTCTCGGTTATAGTACTACATTTCCCCAAACTATTCTTGACAGAGTCACATAAGAAATTATGAAATCCTTCACTTTAAAGGTAGATATACCTAAAATTCTAATTCAGACTGTATGGTTGACGAAGTGGCTATGCTTGTGAAAAATCATATCAAAGGTTCCTCGTACAGATTTATAACTAACTACGCATGCAAATATTTTATTACAAAGTTTTGTTATTTCACGCGCTTCATGTGTTTAAACAAACAAAAAACTAGCGCTACAAAAATCTGGTTAGTGATAACAATGAAATCAATTTCAAATTATAAGTACCTTGGCAGCAAATTAGTATATCTTGCCAGAATAATAATAACCTATATCAAATAAGTATTTAGGAGATGCATGTGCTAGATTGGGAAGCCACCGCTGACCTTCATATGCAGTGGCCGAGAAAACAGAGTCGCTGGTATTTCGCCTCAAACGTCCATTGATAAAAATCTTTCCCAGACAAAGAAAGCGCAGACCCCATCCATAAGAAATTGATTACCTGGACTTTCTTTCGTACGGAGAGAAATCTTTTGAGCATACGTGATGTAAATGTCAGGACGGAAAAAACAGAATATATTTCTGTCTTCAAAACTGCATCAAAGTCGCTTTCATGCGGTTTAGATTTTCGTGCAAAACGACTGCAAAACCGGCAAATTCGTCTTCATAAAACCCGTAAAACGTATCAAAGCGGTGTTTGCCGCAAAACATTTCGTCAAAGTTCTTCAGAGTTTTAGCATCTATCCGACAACAAGAACATTTCAACTTCGAATCCTGGGACACCAACACGACCGCACAGCAATATTAATTAATTACTGAACCTTACTTTTAACAGTTAATGAAGTACAGAGGCCTTGTCAAGGCGTTTTACATAATTACTGGTCACGTTCAGTCATACCATACGGCCTGGGAGAACTTAACACCGGATCCGAGTTGGCCTGGGTCGCCGACGGCTAGTAAGAAGGGAGCCACCGTTCTACCGGGTAGCGACTTATCGCACGAAATATCGTAAGAATCATTATCATAATTTTAAGAGCTAATGTAAAAGAAACGGTTTAAATCATCATCGCATAGCTTACAATAAGAGAAACCTATACCTAAATCATATTGCACTCGGTTTGATAGTCTCATTCTTCAAAAATTGTACGGGCTGCGTGTCCGTTAGTTGTACATCGCAGCAGACGTTGCGGGCATACAGATAAAGGCAAGAACACAAACACTTGATTAATATTCATGATTACTATTAATTAACATTAATACACATAAAGTTGTGACCTACAATGATAGCGATAGTCGAAGGGTACACCGTTGTATTACCGCTCACTCGAGATACAGGAAGGACGGACTATGTAAACAGTCAAATAAGTTATCGTAATCGTAATCTTAAAGCTCCGAATTTCCAAAGCGCTTTTAAAATCTAAGCGAAGACCACCAGCTTATTCACGAGCGCTGCGTCAAGTCAGCTGGTTGTCCACAGATGCCATGTCAATAATCAAGTCCAGTAATACCAGAGAGAAGGGGAAAGACAGAAAAAAGAAAGTTTGGGTTGTATTTAAGCTGAGAGAAACGGGAAGGCAGCGGATAAGTTATATGTAAATGTAAATGTTTCTCAGTGACGCACAAAAGCTGCGTCAGTGAGAACTGGCGCTATATCAAAACTTTGCAAGAACCCGGCTGTTTCGAGGTCAGAATAAACAAATCTAGCGTATTTGAGATGCTTCATTTCATTTTAGGCGATGAAAGATCTAACTGAATAAATAACAGTTAAATTTTTATTTCAACACTTTTATATGTGATGGTACAAAAAGCAGTATATTAGCACTGAGAGAATAGTTAAAAGCTAAAACCCTCCCCCGTGTCACGTGATCTCTGAGCGCATGCTCTGTAAAGAAAGCTCGTATCCCATTGGCCTTGCCAGCGTAGCCAATCCAATCCCAAGTTTCTACGTGCATCCCAATGCCGCGTACATTATTTTAATGAATGATGACTAAACGTTGGCAGTCACTTTTTCCGTTTTTGTGGCGGACTGAATTCTTATAGCGGGATGGCCAGCCCCAAGATACGTAAGAAGAGTTTAGAGCCGTTTGTGATAAATGTAAATCCATCGGTTTTATATAGCGACCGTATGGCTTTGACACTGCTCATTTTGCAATGAATTTATCGGATGAGATCCTTCACCACCGCTGCCCGTTTGAATGGGCGCCACGCCATTTAAGGTCCCCGTACACGGACCGTACTAGCCCGAGATTTAAATCCCTGAAATAAGCCACGACCGGGACGCGAACCTGGGATCCTCACGCACAGAGGCTCCTTGGCGTACGCCCCTACCGATGTAGCTAACTAGGCCAGTATGATTTATTCTTAATGTAATGGAACATTGGTGTCCCCCAAGAAACCCCCAATTGCTTAATTAAGTTGCTTGATAAAAGTATATTATAGTTCTTTTGACGAACAAATGGTCCATCTAAGCCTTAAATAGTGAAGCTGCAAATGTGCGCCATGTCAGACAACTAAATGTTACTTATAATGAACGAGTTACCATTATCGATCAGTTTCAGGTCATGCCAATGAGGCTCCTAAAAGGCACTATCTAAATAGCCAGATACATACTTTGCATACATACACATACTATTAGCCTAATTGGACTGATCTTCCGGATATTGACCTGATTGTGGATTGGTATTGATGTGACATCAGTTGATGCTTTGTGCATTAGACACCAGCAAGATACAAGCAATTAAGTAGTTAATTTATTTATTAATAAATTAATCGATTAAAATAATAATAATAATAATAATAATAAATGTCTACACAGGTCAGGAGAGCAAGAGCGAAGCGACAAGTAACTGATAGTTAGAAAGGTTTATAGTCAGGAGTGAGGAAAAACCTGCGGAGGTTTTTAATTTATCTAGACTGTGCCAAGGCATTTGACAAAATACCTCTTGTAAAACTGGCTAAAAAGTTACAAGTATGTGGGATAGTGAGCAGGTGCTAGCATGGATTCAAAGCTGGTTATCAGACAGGAGACAAAATGTGTAAAGACAAATATATTCTGGTTTGACAAGAGTGATAAGCAGAGTGCCACAAGGACCAGTGCTTGGGCCACTGCTGTTCATAATTTTCACTGATGACATGGATGATGGAATTCTATCCAAAATTTCTGTTTGCAATTGATACAAAACTATGTAGAGCAGTGGGTGATGAAGAAGAAGTGGAGCGACTGTGAAAGGATCTAAAAATAATGTAAAATTGGTTGCATGACTGGTTGATGCTTTACAAGTTTGACTTTTAAAAAAAATTATGAGTGATGAATTTGGGAACAGAAACAGAAAGTTTTTGTATGAAATGGGGACTAAGATATTGAGAGTCATCAACGAAGAAAGGCACCTAGGTGTGATTATGAGTAAGAGTGCAAAATCTTCAATGCAATTTGCTGAAGCAGCAAAAAAGGCTAACTCAACTTTAGGTATGATCAAAATGATAATAGTCAGCAGAAATTAAGTTGTACAAATCACTGGTGAGGCGACATTTGGAATATGGGATAAAGATATGGAATCACATCGAAACATAACATAGAACAACTAAACAAAGTGTAAAGATAAAGGAAAAGCGAGGTTAAAAGATAAAGGAAAAGTGAGGTCAGAGCCATGAAGAACTGTTGAAAGGTGTGGGCTAAGGCATTAAAGAGGAGGAGGAAGAGGAACAGAGGAGAATACCTAATTGAAGCATATAAGATCATCACTGGAAATGACGTAGTGCAGTGGGAAGGGTTCTTTGAATTATCACCGAACAAGGTCACTCAAGGTCACTGATATAAATTATTTAAGAAAACAGAAGGAAAACTAGGACAGATATTATTTAGTCTAAGAGTTGTAGATTTTTTGAATAGTTTGGATGTTAGTAATATCTCAGTGGACACTATCGCAGCTTCAAGAAGAAGCCAGGAAGGATTGGCTAGTAAACATTCGTGGTGGTTAATTTGCAGTAGTTATAACATGTTTTACTTGTCTTCTGAACCACTTAAAACCTTTGTTATGTTATGTCTGAGTCCCTAGTCAGAAGCGATACAATTATTAGAAATAGCTCGTAATCATCAAATCGGTATTTCTTCAAAAATGCCCTTATTTACATGTATAACTTATTGTCTGTTTAGCGCAATCTTGACTTCCTTTGCTTCTGTTTCCTTCACTTCTAGCAAGAAGTGCTTTGTTTTCAAAAAAAGATTAATTGTTATTGTTTTTACAACCAAAACATCGAAGTTTTCAGTTGATAACGTAATCCAGCAGAGTTATTTCAAATCCAACGACTATCTTAATGTGGTTTTTCAGACTTGAGAGTTCAAGGGGTAGATGGACCATATTTACAGCGGTTAAGAACTTTAACTGATCGCGGAAAAAGCCGAAGAAAAGCTTTCAAGGACACTTGTCAAACTCAAGCCATACAGAGTCATTGTTTAATGTCATAACCATATCGTAATAATTAATTATTACAAGGCACTCAACTGCTAGGCCCAGTTGACGCTAACAGTCCTGAATAATAGAGGACTCGATTCAAAACGTTTGCGTCGAGACCATACCCATTTATAGATGGCGCGTGGTTGATTTACTCTCCTGCTTATCCTGTGGTCAAAAGTCCTTGGACAAGTGAGGCAGCTGATATCTGATGCGGGAGGTCCAGCGTAGTGTGTGCAGAACTCCTCTTAATATGTTTAGCTATGCAATATCGGAACTTTACAGAAGTCCTTGAACTCATCACTTTTGCCCATTAATTAATTTCGTCCATCTGTTAGTATTACCTTTAATAGTAGGCCTACTTCCATAGCTACGCAGAGTTAATGCAATAGATTTTGCAAAGCAATGCGTCAAAGCTTTGCCGATATAAACCGATAAAGAAAGCTGTGCTTCCTGTGAAAAATATCCCTTTGTCCGGCAATCACGCCACTCTGCACTTTAAAAATCTCGCAATATTTCTATCGAGTTATAAAGTAGAGGTGAGTAATCCTTGACCCACTCAGACACCTTAACCTCTAACATTAACCCCTAGCTGTGCAAATAGGGAATGGGCTTTATGTTATATTTAGTCATATTCCAGGACAGGAAGGAGTGGTACCTTCACTTGAGTTTGCCCGGAGGAGACGCTTACTTGCGTTTGCCCGAGGGAGACAGACAGAAGGACAGACGTACACGCACACAGACACACACAGACAAATAAACAGACAGCCCACGAACTATACGTGTTTAACCAGACTACAACCATACTTCCCGAAAAGTATTTCGCAGCGTTGGATTTGCCAAGGGTTGGCTTCGATTCACATACCAGAGGTCGCCCTGCTAGACGACTGCTGAGATAAAAAAAAACTGTCTGGGGCTGTCTTAACCCACCCCAGAAACCCATTCAGCTCCATTAACATCCGCATGTGCACTTGTATTATTAATTATTAATTTGCAACTTATAAAAAGCGCCGATGTCTAATCACAAAGCATCAACCGACGACGCACCAAACCAAGCCGCAATTAGGTCAGAAGCCTGAAGGAATATGGACACTGAGACAAGGACACACCAAAAATACACCAAAGTCGCAAAATTCATGACGAGGTGGGTCCGGGCGAACCCCCGAAGCAAATGCAGTTTGCCGAATTAAAACAAGCCAGCGATCGAATAAGGGAAATCGGCCTGGAAATACTTTTTGTTATATGATGCTCGTATCCATCGACAGCATAAAGTCGAGTCACCAACCAATGGGTGGCACACCTTAAAAATCTCGTCGTATTTACACGAATCCCAGGGTTGATGGTCCTGCCCTCAGGGGGTCCGGACCCTCCGAGTCGGGTACGCCACAGTATGTACGGTCTTTGTTGAAAACTTGTACAAATGCATACACACGTATATTCAGGTTGCACACCCTTTTTAAAGACACTGATCAGCAATATAAACTGATAAATCCTGTAAGGAATTCCGCTAACTCTGCCACTGCTATGTTTGAGGGTAGTGCCAGTCCCAAGCCTGGATAAAGGAGGAGGGCGACGGCAACGGCCTTTGATGCCATAAGCTGCCGTTAAACTGCGGAACTACTACTACGAAGAACTCCGCCAGTGCCTTTAGTCGGGTAGTGCCAGTCCAAATCCTGGTAAAGGAGGAGGGCAACGACAACGACCTTTGATGCTATAAGATGTCGTTAAACATTGAAACTACTACCACTACCACTGCTACCACTACTACTACTACTACTACCATTACTACTACTACTACGAACTGTATGATTATAAGCATATGCTTCGTTGGGTATTGCAAATGCATCAGCCGTAGTAAATAAACACATTAATTCCTACCTTCAGTTTTGTTCAAACGCTGACTGGCGTTTTATAAAGGCGCATCATAATCACACGAATTAATTCTAGTAGAATCTGGCGCTATAGCAAGACTGGAAAAAACCGAAGCCTAATTAAAATACGTTGGACTGAGCTAAGAGCCAAACAACATATCGAGTTCTGAACGAAGTTAATCGAAGGCCAACGGATGCTGTTACCTGTTCGCGGGCTAAGTGTTTGCCTATGCAGGGACTTAAGATAGGCCGTGGCTGAGTTACGCTTTTGATAGGCCGCCACGCGTAGGCCTGTGTAGGCCCGATGTGACTGTATCGCTTGATATGTGCCGTGGGGTATGTGTGTTTGTCTGGTTGAGTCTCTGCCGATGTCTGTCTGTCTGTGTGCGTGTCTCTTCCTCTGCTTCTTCAGGAAAAACGGCGGTCTGATTAATCAATTATTATCTGTCTGTCTAACTGTATGCGTGTGTGTCCTCCGGTCTTTCTGACTGTCTCTCTGTATCTTCCTCTATGTGTCCGTCTGTCTGTATGTCCGCCTTTCCGTCTGTTCGTCAGTTTGCCTTAAAGACTGTTTGCCTATGTCTCTGTCTGTCCGCTTGTCTGCTTGTTCGTCTTTCTATAGCACTCTCTGTCCATCTGTACATCCGCCTGTCATTATCTGTCTGTCAGTGTCAATCAGCACATTTGTCTGTGTGTGTGTGTCTGTCTGTCTGTCTGTACTTTGCGCGACCCGCGGTCGTTGGTCTTCATATCGCGCTGTCAGTCAAAGACAAATTACTTCATCAGAGGCAATTAACCTATTGAAGAACTTCATAGGACTCGCCGTGTTCCGTCTATGCTGACTATAGCTTGTTTTAATTTGGCCCATTGATATATATATATATATATATATATATATATATATA